>SZWC01002961.1:102037-138627 GCA_023375785.1 Penium margaritaceum | reverse complement strand
GCTGCTGCTGCTGCTCCCGCCGCTGCTGCTGCGGCTGACACTGCCAGTGCTGGTGCCGCTGCTGGTCCCGCCGCTGGAACCACCACCCGACGCTCTGCGACCCTTCTTCCCCTGCGCTGGAGCCGCCGTTGCTGTAGACGGAGGGGAGGGCGACGCGGCGGCAACTGCAGCTGAAGCGGTGCTGCGGCGAGCGCGGTTCGCGGCGTCCATGCCTGCCACATCCAGAAAGTGGAGAGTGGCCCAGCGCAGCAGGGTCCCGTCGCTCGCCATGTCGCGAAGCAGCGTCTGGTCGAAGTTGCTGAAGACGCGCGCGTAGTCGGGGTGGATGCCGTAGAGGATGATCTGGAGGGCGGAGTATTGCGCAGGAGCGTCGTCCCCAAGATCCTCGTACAACTGGATCGCCCGGCGCCAGTAGTCGGCTGCAGACTCCTGAGCAGTCTGGCAGAGGGAGTTGAAGTCGGCGAGGCGCTGGGATGTCAAAGCCAAGGTGGCGCCCTCAAACAGAGTGACGGCCAGTGCCCATGCCGCGCAAGGGTTAGCTCCTGAGCCGGTCAGCGAATCGCCAAGGAACCGACTGAAGTCCTTGGTGAAGTCCGGGGCGGCCTTCATCAGGCCGGAAGCTGCGCGGACTGCCATGTGTGTCTGAGCGGGGTCAGACGCCTGATAAGGTGCGAGGTAGTAGGGAAGGACTCCCTCGCTCATGGCCCACATGCGAAAGCGTGGCTCCCAAGACCTGAAGTCGTTCCCAGTCCGGAAGACGGGCGGGTCTGGCTCAAACCACTTGGGTGGCTTTACCGTCGGCAGGACAACGACAGAAGCCACTGCGGGGCCAGGCATCAAGGAGGCAATTCCCTTACCCAGGCGGGCCCGCAGAGCCAGCTCCTCAAAGCTCAGTGGGCGGCGAGATGAGCTCGGGTCAGCGTTGGAGCTGGAGTTGGTGCCCTGGAGGGCTGCATTGGCCTCACGTGCTCTGCGACGCGCCTCCAGGCGGATGAGGCGCGCTCGGAGCACCTCTTCCTCGCCCTCCTCACCGGAGTCGGAGAGGTTCTCCGCAACTGCATCACCATTACCGCCGTGGGCGAGGTGGTCCGCGTTCGGGTCAGTCGACGGACGCTGCTGCTGCTGCTGGGGCAGCAAGCCCCTGATCATATCCTGTAGTTCGGCCACCTGCCTCGTCAAGGTATCGCGGCTCTCCGCCTGTAGGTCCGCCAGTGCGCGCACTTGGCACGCCAATGTAGTCGGGCTCGGCCGACGCTGCTGCTGCTGCTGCAGCGGTGGCTGCAGGTGTTGTGGCGGGGGCTGCTGCTGTCATTGCTGCTGCTGCTGCTGCTGCTGCAGTGGCTGCTGTTGCTGTAGTGGCGGCTGCTGCTGCTGCTGCTGCTGCTGCTGCTGCGACTGCTACTGCCGCTGTGGTGATGATGGTGGTGGTCGACGTTGACCGCTGACGGCGCTGCCCTCGGCAGCTGCGTTGGCAGCCATACTGGAGGAGGTTTGCTTCGGCATGGCAACCGGTTTCCTCCCCTGTTTTCCCCTCCGCGGAAGTCCTTCGCGGAGTGCCTTCACAGAACCGTCCTTCCGCGGAACTTCCTCCCGCGGAACTCCTCCGCGGAGCGTCTCCGCGGATACCTTCCGCGGTGAACTTCACCGCGGAAGCTCACCGCGGATCACCGCGGATCACCGCGGATTACCGTGGATGACCGCGGAGTACCGCGGTTTACCGCGGTTCACCGTCAATGACCGCGGTCACCGCGGTCGCGCCGGTGTAGAATACGGCGTGCTGCTGAGGTCCGCGGTTGACACGTTCCGCACCCGCAGCTCCGCGGTCGCAGGTTCGCGGCGAGCAGCACCGATGTTTTCCTGAACGGCCGCGGAGGTGGAGCTGCGCGGAGGTGGAGCTGCGGCGGAGCTGCGCGGATCCGCGGAACACCGCGGATCTGGACTGGCAACGTCACCGCGAGGTGGCGAATGCGGAACGCCGAGTGCCTCCGCGGCACTCGACGCGTGTTCCGACGCGGTCGCGCGGTTGCCGCGCCCGCTGCGGATGTTTTGTCACTGCGGAGCACCGCGGAACGACCGCGGAACGACCGCGAATCGACCGCGGAACGACCGTGGATTGACCACGAATTTTATAAAAAACGGTCGAAGTGGTGGTGGGCCCTCCCAGGACCTCCCGCCGAGACCGTGGGCACTGCTGCTGCTGCTCCTCAAGGCAACGGCTGCGGTTGCTCACGACTTCTTCGGCTGCTGTGTCTCTGCTGCACAGCTATGCGAGCACTGGCTCGCCGCTCTGATACCATGAGGGACAGCTCCTAGCAATGCTGTCGCTAGCGTGGCAACACAAGCCAGCTAGCTAACTCACTAGCACACACAGGTGGAAGTGAGAACAGCAAGGGGTTGGCTAGGGACACAAACACAAGTGTCAGAAGCTGCAAAAGTTGAAATATGCAGAGAGAGATGACAACTGAGGTCTGGCCAACCTAAATAGTGCCACGGACCTAGTGGATGCAGACACACACACGGCGCATAACGGCGCTATTTTTCTAGCGGGACAAAACAGTGGCAAAAACACAGTTTTGGTTACAATTCCCTGCAGACACGTCAGAACGACGAGCCGTTTGAACCAGAACAACCACGTCAACGAGATCTACATCCTAATAGGCTACACACCTACGTGCTCTGACACAGCACGAGTCTACAAAATACGGAAGTCTTCTGGGTGCCCGTCGCCACCGGCTGCCGGCCTGCTGCCTCCGTCGCCAGTCTCTGGGATCTGCACGTGAATGGACATGAGCCGAGGGGTCATCGTAAGCTGTGTACAACTCACACAACAACAACGTCGTGGATGCTGTCTCGGACCTCTTGCAGTTTTTTCTACAGCCTATCCTTGATGCGGACGCAGCTAGCGCCGGAGCACCGACGAGTGGTGGCTCCACCCACCAGCAGCTGCCAGATGTTGGTTTTCGCGCATCTCTCATTTGTACTCTGTTGTGTCCTCCCGGCTTGTGTACATCGGCGTGCAGATGACTGACGGTGAGACTCTACGCTGCTGGAGTGTCGCGCGGTTGAGCCGACGCGCGCTGAGGCCCACGCACCGTTCGCTGAAGCCTCATCCCTACGGCGATGCGATCAGCTCCATCAGCAGGCCTCCGCAATGGTCGAGCCGCCGGCGGTCACTGCTACTGCAGATGCTGTTTCCATGCACTCAGCTCTGATTCTGGTTGTGGCACTGCTCATTCTTCATTCCTAACCAGTTACTTTCAGTTTTCAGCTGCTTTCTGGCGCTAACAGTGGCGCGCGCGTTTCTGAGTAACAAACCCAGAGCTTCCACACTTAGACTCTAGAGCAGCGGACTGAGGGGGCGGCTGACTTAAGCAACGAGCGTGGAAGCCCGCACACTGCATCAACAACGCTGCTGCCCCAACCGGCTGCCTAGGTTTTCCAGCTCCAGAGAGCTGCCACGACGCCCTCAACGTTTGCTGAAATGCTTTGCGGTTTTTCTGCAAACGCTAGAGTTTTCTCGCTGGACTAGCTCTTGAGCCCCATTAGCATGTTTTGCATTGTCTGTCCACCGATCGGTGCCGGTCTTATGCGTGTGACCAGTCGCAGCGTCCGGCTTGAGATTCTGCATCTCTAGGTTCAGACGGCGTATCATTCTAAGTTGCCTGTGCAGAGTTACGGCCAAAACGATGTTTTTGGGCCGGTTTTAGGACAGACCTTGCACTGCCGCGCGCAACACCCGTCGTGCGCCGCAACAGGTATTCATGTTGTGGACTTGTCATTTGTTATCTCTCTATGCATGTACTTATTTATGGAAGCAAACTTGACACTGTGTTCGTATTGTCTAGCCAAACCCTTGCGGTTTCGCATCCGACCGATGTTGACGTCGCGAGCTGGCTGAGCGCTGATGCCCAGTCAGTGGCAAGCGTTCTACGAAGCTTCCTGGAATCTTCTCATGGTATCATAGCTGTGAGACAGTTCTCGCTGAGCTACACAGCAGAGATGCAACAGAGCAGCAGTAGTGAGCGTCACCGCTACAGCCGAGTTATTGGGACCTGCCGACGTCATCCGCCTTCAACACGTGAGAGTAGCAGCAGCAGTCGCTAGCGACCAACGGGCGGTAAGCGGCGAGCGGCAAGCTACGGCAACAACAGCCACTATAACAGCAACATTAGGAGCTGCTGACAGCAGCAATAGAAGCAGCCGCAATAGTAAAAGTAGCCGCAGCAGCAGAAGTAGTAATAGCAACAGCGGCGTCGGCAAGCAGCTGCAATAGCAGCGGAGACGGGCAGCAGGCGCAGCAGCAGCAGCTGTAGTAGCAACATCAGCGGATGGTAGCAACAACTGCTGCTACTACCGCCTACTGCTGCCGCTGATGCTAGCTGCTATTGCCGTGCGCTGATGTTGCTACTACAGCAAACAGCAGCAATAGTAGTGAGCGGCAGCAGCAACTAGCAACTGCGAGCAGCAGCACCAGGCGGCAGTGAGCAACAACAACAGTAGCAGCGGCAAGCAGCTGAAGCAGCAGCAGCAAGCAGCTGAAGCAGCCGCAGCAAGGAGCTGAAGCAGCAGCAGCAGCAGCATGCAGCAGGCACAGCGGCAGCAATAGTAGCAGTGGCGGCACCGGCGGGCAACTGCAGCACGCGGCTGCAATTGCTCACGCGGGCTGCAACAGCAGCAGCAGCCACGCAGCAGTGGCAACCGCAGTACCAGCAGCAATTGCTGCTGCTTGCTTGCAGCGAGCGAGCTCGCCGAGCGAGCTCGCTTGATGGGCTCGCTCGAGGCGAGGCTCAAGCCTGCACACCCNCAGCATGCAGCAGGCACAGCGGCAGCAATAGTAGCAGTGGCGGCACCGGCGGGCAACTGCAGCACGCGGCTGCAATTGCTCACGCGGGCTGCAACAGCAGCAGCAGCCACGCAGCAGTGGCAACCGCAGTACCAGCAGCAATTGCTGCTGCTTGCTCGCCCCGCGAAGTTGCATTACACCTTCGCGTTGCGAGCAAGCAGCGCGAAGCTGCTTGCTTGCAGCGAGCGAGCTCGCCGAGCGAGCTCGCTTGATGGGCTCGCTCGAGGCGAGGCTCAAGCCTGCACACCCCCAAAAAACAAGTAGAAAAGTAGCACGCATCTTGTGCAACGGGTTATATAGTAATCANAATAGTAGCAGTGGCGGCACCGGCGGGCAACTGCAGCACGCGGCTGCAATTGCTCACGCGGGCTGCAACAGCAGCAGCAGCCACGCAGCAGTGGCAACCGCAGTACCAGCAGCAATTGCTGCTGCTTGCTTGCAGCGAGCGAGCTCGCCGAGCGAGCTCGCTTGATGGGCTCGCTCGAGGCGAGGCTCAAGCCTGCACACCCCCAAAAAACAAGTAGAAAAGTAGCACGCATCTTGTGCAACGGGTTATATAGTAATCATGAACCATAGACATGTATGAATGGTACATGAAGGTAACATGAAAGGTATGCTGGTGAATAAGTTGCGTGAGTGTTGGGTTATCTAATTACAATCTGGTTTTTGAATTCATGGTTGCACTGTGAAAGAGGTGTGAAGATGAGTTAGCTCATGGGTTCATGGTATGTTTTATTTGGAAACATTGATAAGAAGAAAAAAAGTGTAATGATATGAGGCAATACTGCTAAAATGTAGTCTATGCACAGGTGAAGTTCTACTGGTATTGATATTGTACCGTATAATGTAAACTACGCACTTGGTTGAGTTGTAATTGGTTGTTATCTGGGTGAATTTGATCATGTTGTAACGCATGCAGGTGCGACAGCCGAATGACCAATGAGGTCAATGAAACGACAACTGAAAATCGGTTGTCTTCGTAAGCAAAGTGCTTTGGCCTTCGATCCATTGGACCAGCCATGTAAGCTGATGAAGGAGGTCTTGGTCTGAAGAGCGGCAACCCATAGCTGTGGTCAGCGAGAAAGGTTTTTGTCAGAGTTGCGTAGGTACCCTGCATTGCGAGTCTTGTTTCTCGTGAACCTTGTGTCATAAAGCAGCTGTGTGGTGTGTGAAGAAACGTGTCTGTATTCTTCCCCTAGTGTCAGAAGTGTGTGTGTGGAATGGAGTCAGCTGAAAACTCGGGTGAGAGTGACCCTCGTGAGTCAGAGGTATCAACACCAAGTTTCCCCTCTTCTGCAGCTGTGGAACAGGGTGGTACTGAAAATCCGACAGCAACGGCGAGAGATAAGGGCAAAGAGAAGGTTTTGGACGACGACAACGAGGGAAGACGTCCTCTTCCAAATGAAGCTGGCCTGAGTGATTGGTACGCGAGAGGAAGTAGTAAACATTCAACTGCAGCCGAGCGACAAGCATTGCAGATTGCGGCAGACAGGAAGTATGCAGAAGGGCTCGATGCAGCAATTGCGGAAGCACGTCGTGTAATGGAAGAACGATTGGTTGTTCGACGAGAGCCGTTTGAGACTCCACCTGAAGGGCTGACATTGCACCAATTTGCTACAATGCCCCCGCTGGAGAGGGCACGTTTGTATCAACTAATTGAGCATGATCATGGAGACACGTTTTCCCGATTGTCAGAGTGGAATGCGGCGAGGGCCCATGCTGTGGCTGTTGGACAAGGCCTCACCTACCGTGAGGTGGATGTAACCACAATGGAAGCAGGGCTTGGCATTGCAGGTCCTGATTTTGGCCATGTACAGCATTGGCCACGTATTATACTAGGATCAGCTACGATGAACCAACTTGTGGAGGATACCGTCGAAGCAACACCGTTTCTGAGTTTGGTGACTCCGTCCGAGAAGTCGAAAGAGTTCCACAGGGAGTGCCTTGTATTGACATGACGAGATCCAAGGCAATTTGAAGAGTTGGCTGGTGCTTTCGATGTACTTGTGGCCAGAGAAATCATGGATGATGCAAAGGGTGGTGCAGCTAGTGACTGTAACATATCTACAAATATTGGAGGAAATCTGTTCACCATTCCACCAGAAAAGGAGCGGCTGCCTCCTGGTGATCCAATCATGCGATCCAGGCTGAGAGAAGAATGGCGGAGTAGCGGAAAAGATCGACCATCTGCTCGTATAGCACAAGTCTTGGGAGGTGATCCTGATGCTGGTTATGGTCCTGAAATTGCCAAGATCGATGTGCTTGCAGTTGAAACGCGTGAAGAGCTGTGGCTGGAAACTCGAAGGGAGCGAGCGTATCAACAGGTGCGATCTGAAAGAGAGCATCACCTGGACATCGACGGCCATCTACAATCCCGTGCAAGGATGGAAGCACAAATGGTGGAGACTTGGGAAGATGAGGATTGCGCACGCATGCAAGGTACGGGTCTGCAAAGTGATTGCTGGTTTTTTGTTGTAGGTATCCTGTCCATGATGTGAACTGTTCTGCAAGCGACATCGGATGGAAACGTGTGGTGTTAAGTTAAGTATGCATGCAATGTCTTTTGTTCCTCTGCTGTTGTTCAGGTCGCCGCTTGAGTGGGAGTGGACCAACAATGCCAAACGAGGAACCTGTTGAAGGCATTGGACCGTGAGTGGGTGCAATTTGTTTGATGGTGAAGCAGGGTTGGAATTGAATGTCTGGATGTTTCATGTTTATGTTGTTGTACCATATTGTCTAGGGGTAGTGCACTGCATCACCAATGCACTGTAGCACTAATGCACTACAGAACTAATGGACTGTAGCACTAATGCACTATAGCACTATTGCACTGTCAATTGCATGTTTGTAATGTACATGTTTCTGTGTACTTACCGATGTCAACAAAACATGTGTTGGTCTTTTTATCTTACAACAGTGCATGCAGTTTACAAAGCAAAGCAATGCGGCACTTGCTGAGAGATGGACCTCGTGAGGAATGGTTTAGAAACGGTCCACTGCGCCCAGTGAAGCTTGAGTTCAAGATCCACTTTTATGCTGCATATGGAGGACGAGCTCTGAAGATGGGCAGTGATTTTTATGCATATCTTTACTATGGGTTTGAAGGCGGATCTGTGTGGCCTTTGGAGTTGGAAATGCTGGTGGACAAAATTGCGCAATATGGGGCGGTGTTGTGGCGGCAGCGGCAAGGAGGCTTGACTGGCAACCAACCAGCAGGTCTGTGGCGTCGTTTTGAAGAAAAAAGGTGGTCCACTAGCATATGGATGCGTGGCTTTGTGTGGGAGCCTAGTTTCTGGGGCTTGAAGTGGAACAAGAAAGGTAACATAAAGTTTCCCTCTCCATCATACTTTTTTGGGCAAGGAGCATCAGTGAGCAAGCGGTGGATGCTGCTCACAAATTCCAGCTACGGATTGCTCAAGTCACAGAGGCGGTCTGTGAGGCCTTGGCCAAGTCACACTTCTACAGTATGAGCGAATTTTGGCAAATGCTGGGCTCCAATAAAGATGACCGAGTGAAGGCAAACCCCGTCAGCTTAATGGACTGGTGGGAGGGTGTGTCAAGCTATCGGACACGGGTGAAACAGTTGAAGCATTCCTATCTACAGAAGTTCAACAACTTGGTGACTGATCATGAAAGGGCCAAAAGAGATGTGAAGGATGAAAAGAAGGATGATTACGAGGGAGGGGATGGTGATGGGAAGAGAAGGAAGAGGTAGTGTGCCATGTTATGGTTCTACAATGCACCAGCTACTTTCCATATGTTGTATGCGTTGAGAAGTATGACATTTTGTTATTGTTAGACACTGCTATGCATGGTTTAATGTAGTGATGCACTGTATGTTGATGTCACTGGCATTATCAACTCATGTCATGGTTTGTTGTTGGTCCACTTTCCACTTGCATTGTACGATGATTGCTGTTTAGATGGTTACAGTTCACTTTTGCCTATGTGGTTGACTATTTTTGTAAATTAAAAAACTTCTTTACCATATGTTTTGTAAATTGGTAAGGTCCATATGGTGAAGCATTGATGAGACAATTTCACCAGTGTGGAGCACATCACAGCCTCATTTTCATTAATGAAACAAGCATAAGAAACTAGGAAGGCGTACAAAAATACTAAGTGATATGTCTGTGTTGCTTTTCTGGTTTTTGAGAGCAAACACTTGTACTATTCATGTTACTGTGTGTGCTTTGTCATGAGTGATGTAGAATAGATATTGAACACCTTTGTGTGAAACCATCAGTGGAGTATGTTTGTGTAGAGCTGACCTGAGAAACAAAAAGCATATGATGTAAAGAAGTAGTCATCAGGCAAAGTAGGATATCTGGATAGGAAGCAACATTTCCATGTTGTAGATGTAGAATAAAGCAAGGCAGGTAGTACAAGACAGTAATCAAAAGCTGACATGTCAAGTATATATTAGTTTGCATTTTGTAACATTCAAAATGATCAAAAATTTGCATGTGTTACATTTGTAAAGTACACAATTTCAAAAATGTGGTTAACAATGGTGACAGATGTCTGTAAACAGATGAAGCACTTACAAATGAGAGCATGTAGTAAAACATTCAAAGTAACAATGTTTAACATCATATCTCCATGTCATCATATAGATAATGGCTTCTTCACGATGTCCAAGAACATCTGCCAGTGATCACGGTCTACAAGACAATACTCCCATTTGCCCCGACCTGATCGAAATGCCAGTTGTCTGACCTTGAGATCTGCAAGTACTGTCCCTGCCACCATGCACAGGAATGAATCATTATTGCAAAATCCATGTGACGACTGCTCATTGCACAAGTTGTACCAGAACTGAGCATGGCTCCCATCCAGTGAGTGGCCCCGCGTGGCCATCTTTTCACTGTACTTGTCACATCGAAAGTAGAAGACTGCCGATGCTGCAACGATGACGTCCCAAGGTGCAACATCCTCTTCGTCCTTGTTCCATCCTGTGTGCAGAATCTGCAAAGGAACAATGAAGGGAAATTGAGAGTGATGTAAAATCCCTTTGATCAATAAGAAGAGTGAGGTGACAAAGTGACTTTGTATGGAGTCAAATCAAAATCACATGTCTCCTTCATGAAAACATGATGCACATACCCCGCCATACATTGCTGACAGTTCATGTTAAGATGTTCCAGACAAGCTGTCGACCTTGCTGATGTACTCAATGATGTGCCTCTAACATGTCTCCACATGTTTCTTTCTTGCAGACCTGTCAAGAAGAATAAGACCAGGATCATACGCGGATGAGGGAGGAGGTATACCTGAAAGTTAGATTGAATGCTTTGACGTTGGTTACATGGATCGTGAGATGATTAAAAATGAGACACGTGGTCAACAGAAATGCTATTCTAACAATCAAATTTCTCAGTTGCTCCAGTACCTTTTCCATGGCAATTGTTTTTATCGTCAGACACCACGTTCGTAGTTCCCATCATTCTGATCGCCGCTGTCGTTGACAGATTGCGCACATTGTGCCGATTGCCGTACTATGTCGTCGTGCTGCTGATTGACGCTGTAGTTATTGCTGTGCTTACTGCTGTGGTTGCCGCTGTGTGTGCTGCTGACTGCCGCTGTGATCTCTGCCGACTGCCGTTGTGGGTGCTGCTGTCTGCCGTTGTGGTTGCTGCTGATTGCTGTTGTGGTTGCCAATTGCCGCTGCAAGTGCCGCCGTGGTTGTCGCGGTGGTTGTTGCCAATTGCAAACGTCGTTGCTGCTGGTTGCCGCCGTTTGCCTCTGCGGTTGCCAATGTGATGGAGGCGTTTCATTAGTATCGTAGCGTGATTCGACTACTCAAAGTGCGTTCTTGGAGCGGCGTCATCATACGACAGACACCCGTGGTTCTTGCGTGTCCCAAGACTTGGCCGCGGGGAACTCCAGACCAAAGATGGCTGGAGTCCCCGACAACGGGGGTTGCGGCTGACGGAGTTCTCTTGCTGGTCGGGTCATCCGAGCTGTACGTGTTATGGTGTCCCGTCATGGCAACGAGGTATCGTTTGGATCCTTGGGTAACAAACACTACTGCCCGGAGAAACTGCAATTGCTGCCTGAGAAAAAGTTGGTGTATTTTCCAGCATGGAATTTCCGTAAGTCAGCATGTTATAGTGTTGAATGGTGATCGCAAAATGAAAGAGCTAACAAAACATTAATTATTCGTGTTACTTCTCAAAGTTTGTGTTTTCCAAAAAATGCCTTGACAGTTTAATGGTCTCGGAGTAGACAATGGCCACCCCAACATTCACGCCATTGATTCATTGGTTGGTGGCTGTCGCCGCTCCTGGTACGAGCCTCGTTTGACACGATATCCAACCCAAGAAGGCCATATCGCCCCCACATGCAAAGCTATCGCTGCCTGAATGAAGACGGCGATGACAAAGCGAACCCCTTAAATATTACCGGTTCGTAATGTGAATGGTTCAGCCTCAACGAGAGTCCATTTGCAAACACAATCTGTGTGTACAATGCGCATCGTTCGCGGCGGACGGTGGCTGTCAAATGTATTCGGCGGACTGCGATTGGTGTATACCCGCGTTTCCGGGAATCATACACCATGGCATCAATGGCACCCGTTCATCCAGTCAGAAAAAACTGAACCGAGTATGGCCGATGTTGTCGGCGCCTATGAGTGGTCGCATGATTCTACCATTAGATCTGACACCGTGTCATGCCAGGTATTCGGCGTCGAAGTCCACCTCACGGATGAAGGGATTATCGCACTAGGGTCTTGTTGTGCTGTTCTCGCGATCCGCAGTTCTGCCACTGGATCACGTTTAAAGTGAGTATCGGAGTCACGTCATATGTTTTGGACATATTGCGCACCAATTAAAATCAGTGGAAAGAGTCGAAAGCACCTGGCTAAATGAGGACGCATAAAGATTTGGATTGTCAAGGAATGAATATGGTACCACGTCGACAACATCTTGCTGATTTGTCTATCAGTCGCCAAAACTGTCTGCCCTTGGATATGTTCATCCATGGTGACCGCATCAGTAACTTTGATCCGAGTACGATTATCGTATATTGTTCTCATGTAGATGTTGACAAAGTCGGTCAGATTTGACAACCAACATGACCATTGATTGCGCAGAATATCCTCATTGTTATTGGACAGTTTACATGGGGACACTACACCAGTAACCTGGCAACAATATTGTTGTGTACTGCCATTGTCTGTACAATATGAAGCAACTCATACGAACGTGTTAACCTGATATCCTGCGTTTACAAACTTAAATCTGGTCGATGACCCAAAGCAATACCAACAATGGTACGGTCCAAGACTCAGCCTCTATTACGAGCGTAGTGTGCAGGTGAAATCGATTTGGGGTTGTGTACGGATGGACATAAGCATGTGGTTTATGAATGTCGACATTTTCTCTCAAGGCGTTTTCGACCTATTTTGTGTCGTATACAGTGGTAAGGGTTATTACTTCCATTTTACACGTCTGACCATGTCCGCCTGGTCAGACGAGTTGCAACGAACCTAAGATGTGGTAGGTGCATCGCCGGCAATCCCTTTGCTTCACTGTACCTAGGTGCCGGAGTCCCCGCTGGTTGCGCCTGGAGGACTGCGACGTGCAACGAGAAGCCGGTTGTCTCTGTAGCTTCGCGACGAAAGTTACCACGGGTAATGTTGCTGTAGTATTAGTGTAAAGAGTTCATATCCTCAACAAGAAGCATGGTCTCCCCTCACTGCGCCAGTTTTGTTTGCAGGCCACAGCGTTTACCTACATTGCCACATTGAGCAGATGTTACGTCCTTTTCAAGTCACACTGCGCTTCACTGGTAAGTTGTTCATTCTAAACTTTGTAATGTAGTGCAGTGGCAGCGTGTAGGTGTTGTCATTCCACAATTATTGTTGTGTGAATGATATATGAGCAGCAATTGATGGCATCAACATCTGTTTTTATGGTTCAGACGAAAGTGTCATCTGAAGGGAAACAGGAACCCACGTTTGACACCAAGGCAGTGCCTTTGCTGCTCAGTCTTCTGGACATTCCACTATTGCTGTGAAAGTATCCGTCTCTCACACATAAGTTGATAAGTCATATGTGGGAAGTGTTTGAGTTGTCTGTGCAAGGCAAGTCCGTTTTCTGACCAATTTTTCAATTCATCCTTTGACAAGAAAACGCCATTCACTCGTCAAACTTGTGTTGGCTTCACATTGGTGGCGTCTTAAGAACGGCTGTGTAAGTCACACATTGCACCGAGTGATAGTCACTCCCATTGTATCAAACATGTTGACACATTACCTGTTGATTTATACCAATATGGCCAGAACATCTCCTGCGCAGACAAGTTGACGTCTTCCAGAGGTCGAGCCTTTAATTCCCCAAGACCCTGGCCAGTTTTCAACGTAGTACCTTACCCTGCAACAACACCAGCATAAGTATTGCATTCAGTCACACATTCCTCTTTTACCATGTCGTTGCTGTGTTAGTGATTCAAATGACATCAATCATAGTTGTCCTATATCACAGAATTCAGATCTCTCCCTAATTTGTACCTTTTGCAGAATGCATCATCAACATTCATTTCTGGCGTCCGGAAACAAGCGAAGACGTGGTTTGATGGCCACGTTCAGGGCCCCAACAAGGCGGGAGCATATCACAGTTTCACATGGATCAAACAGTGAGTCATCAATGTTTATGATGAAGAAGGATCAATGTGCATTTGATGGGAAATCTTTGTTCAAAAAGTATGTCCTTGCACATGTTTAACACAGAAGACCGCCATGCAGAAGCAAGGACAATTATAGCTATGTTTGGTGGGCATCACATTGCTTCGTTCCGTGAGCTGGCCTTCCTTGCCCACGGTATGAATTTCACAACAAGTGCGTCGTATGAGACTTTCATGTGTAGGAGTAATGTGTGGGGTGGAGTTGTTGAACTTGTAATTTTCAGTGAAATGCAGAGATGTCGCACCTTTTTGTGGGACAGTAATCAGACATTAGTGTGTGTAGTCGTTCAATGCACAAACTTTTTTTGGCCTTCTTGATGAGCAACAATCTTCATGTGTTTATGATGATTGTACTTCTCTAGTATGCTGTGGTCACACTCATCTGTCCTATGATGTGCATGACGGTCTAGCATTGACCTCTCCTTTGTCAATGAGAAAATTATCTCCCTCTTCGTCCGGTTTTCCAGGTCGCATGATTCTACGCTCCATAATTGGAGATGGAAACTGTTTGTTCCACGCGCTCTCATTCTGCTTACATGGACCTGAGGCTAAACATGTCCAAGATCGTAGAGAACTGGTAATGTTTGCAGCCTCCAGTTTTTGTACATTTCGTGTAGCTTTGTGTACGGCTCATGTCCAAAGTTTTCCAACTTCAGACATGTATACGTGGTACATGTGTACAGAGGGCACATGGGGTTCCTTTGCTGAAATTTTGTTAGCTGCACATTTGTACAGCAAGACCTTTTTCGTCTGGCAAATTAACAAGGAATGTTTCCACAATGTGTTTTTTCCAAAGAATGTACATTCCCCACCCTTTCATCTGAAGTTCACAAACAGACACTTTGAGGTTTTAGAATCAAAATCTGAGGGGACACTGTATGGATCAACAGTGGTCCATCGAACATTTCTTCAACGTGAATTCAATCCAACAGCTAGTGACATGAGTAGAGTGGTGAATATTACACAGGTGTCAATGAGTTAGATGTTATAAGGTGCGGACCATGTAAATGTTCAGTCTGCATCGTCAAAGGAAGTGAAGACTGAATGTATAGAGACCAAACACACACATGGAAGCTCAAAATTGGTCCCTCAACCGAAGGGTAAGACTGGGCGGTATACTAATCTTTTGTTGGATGTGCTAAGCGAGAACATCATGTTCTCCTTTTCTGCTGATTCAAACAGAACTACATGTATGCAATCCAAACCTATTGACATTCTGAGAGTTACCGTACTGATATTTAATTCGGTTTTTTTTTTGGTAACTAGAAAATCCTTAACTTCGTTCATGGATTTTTTCCTACAAATTGTTTAGGTAGTACTTAAGCTTTCGTTGAACGAAAAATCTGGATCCTTAAATTCGCCTATGAATGTCTGCGTGCACCTCTGAAATGTCTGATCGAGCTTCTGGTGCGCTTTTGGACATCGCAAGTGATGTTGCGTGGCGGCATCTTAAAACACGTGAACCCGAAGCGCGCAATGGTCGCAGCATCGGATTGGCATGTCAGATTGCCTTTTCATGGTCAATTTTCCATTTTTTTGTCAGAACAGATAGCGACTGAACAGGACGTCGCTTGTCCTTTTACTTACAGAGTGAACAGTATATTTTTGAGAAGCACCATGGTCACAAAATACTCACATAATATGTGAACCTGGCTTTTGAACGAAATGTGGAATCACTATTCTAAGATGAATTGTTTAGGGTTTACTTAAGCAATTCGCCTATAAAAAACTTCGTTCAACTTCCTTCACCTACAAAAATTGTAAACGAAATTAAAGATCAGTAGGATATGTCCACATCCACTGAAAACATAACTGATCCTCATGACCCACATCCTAAACGGCAAAGAAAGTGTCCAAAAGCACCCGTGTAAAAAAACATTGAACAAGACATTCAGAGAAGGTACAAAGAATGCTGTCTGGATGAGAGAAATAAATATGTTGGTGATTATAAGGTTAAGCAAACCAATTCGGTCAAATAGAAGTGCATTGTCGTGTCCAAACAATGTTATGGATTCAATAGTCCAGTGGCTACCGCAGTAGTGGGTGAATATTTACTGTACACGTACTGTGGACCCACATTTCGTTACAAGAAAAAAATTGTCAACCTTCAACACCTGTTCATGCAAGAGGGAGCAGTAATCCGAAACACATTATTTTATGCCTTGGTCCATAAAGATCAAGCACCACCTCCTTTTTCAACTGTGAGAGTGATCAATGTTGATGCATTTAGACGGGACTCAATGGATGGACCATGTTTTCCTTGTTTTTCCTGTTCCATGCTGTTTTTCATGAATCAACTATCTGTCTACAATGACACGAGTGTTGCTACTAAGCATGCGTGTCCTCTATGTGATTCTTACATCAATCAAGGAGCTCTTCCTCCATTCAGTAGTAAAACAGTTTTCAGCATGAATGATGTCCCGCATGACCTTTCTAGCCTCTCCTTCCTCAAGGAGAGGTTAGCTTGCCCTTACATTCCATTCATGAAGATTGAACTAATGCGGCATGGTCGCCAAAAAGAGCTAAGGGGAGGGATAACAACAGTTCCTCTGGACGTTGTCGAGTTGGTGACAAAACTACCTCGTCCACTATCAATGACAGAAACCATATGTCTTGCACTGAAACGCAAAATGTCATTCCAGACATCTGCCTGGTCTGACAGTGTAAGACCAGGCATAATCATCAATGCCTTGCAGCATCTGGTCCACAAGTCGCCCATCTACCACAGACTGGGTATTGAAATGACAACAGTTGAGGTGGACAATCTTGTATCTGAGTTGTCAACATTACATTCGCAATCTAAGAACCAAAAAGATAGCAAGAGAAACAACGACGAAGCAGGAAGTAACGATGATAACCTCTTTGAAGATTTTGAAGATGAACATCTCAAACAGACCATGTACTTCACACAACCAGTCATACAACAAATTTCAGATGGTCACCTTGTTACAGCGCCATGTGAATGAAAGATACCAACATACATTCTGTTCCAAAATGACATTGAAGAAATGTGTTTCCCAAGTTTCATTGGTGGCCTAAAAGAAACGCGGATGTAACACTAACTTTTTTCCGAACCAGCATCCAACTTGTCAGTGCCGTATCGAAGACTTGTCAAGTGGGAGCTATTCAGTGAAGATCGTAGATTTGCACTTAATCATGATAACATCTTTTTCAAGTTTTACGTCTGCTAGATGCTAACAATCCGTGACATCACATCACTACGCGCGCGACAATTAATGCAAAAAAAGGATCACTGCAGGAAATCTGCAAAATCCTGAAGAGAGAGCGCAATTACTGGAAAACAATATGATTCACAATGAGTTCAAAATGATGTGTGGGTCAATCGCATATTTGGAAGACAAAGAAAAGGATCTCTTTGCCTTTCTGCGGCAGAAAAAAAAAAACTTTTTTTTCTCTTTGAGTATGGCAGACACTCGCTGGCCAGAATCATTGGGTATTCTCTCCATGCTGAATGGGACAAAGTTGTCGAAGTCAGAGATCGATGCGCTTTCATGTAAAGACAAAGAAAAAACTGTTGCAAATGATCCGATCACGCCATCACGATGTTTTCATCATCGTCGCAAAAGTTGCTTAAAAAATGTCATCCTGACAAAAGACGACCCTGTTGGCGAAGTTGAAGACTATTTTGGAGTTGTGGAATTTCAACATCGTGGTAGTCCCCACTGTCATGTGTTGCTATGGGTGAAAGACACTCCAGATGTGGAGGTCAACTCCCCAGACAAGGTCATTCAATTTGTTGACCAGTGCATTACAACATACCTGGATGAAATTCCCAATAATCTTCAAGTTTTCCAAACACACAAGTGCACTTTCCGTTGCAGAAAAATGAAAGGTTCCAAAACCTGTGCGTTTGGATTTCCGCATCCACCAATATCAGCTACCATCATACTTCTTCCTCTTGAAGAAAAGACATCTGAGCAAGAGAGGAAACAACACAAATTGAGGTTTCAAAAAATGACCAGAACTCTCAGATCCATAACTGATGACATTGACTACAAACAGTTCCTCCAACTGTGTCAAATTTCCGAAGGCGAATACATTATGGCCATTCGTTCTTCCTTGAAGAAGGCAACACTTCTGTACAAACGGAAACCAATACACCAAAATGTGAACCCATTCAACTCTGTTGTATTGAAACATTGGAAGGCAAACATGGACATACAAACGTGTATTCATCCATATGCTGTGGCAAGCGATATTGTATCATGCATGTGCAAAGGGAACAGATAAATGAGCAGGACGTTGAGATCAGTGATGGATGCATTGAAAAAAAAGGAGAGCAAGGAAAAGATTCAACCACTAATCAGGAAGGTTGGAAGGTCACTAATCCACGATCAGGAGGTCAATGCACAGGAGGCAGTGACCTTGATGACAGGGATGCCACTGAGGTTTTCCAGTCGCAGTTTTGTTTTTGTGAATTCTAGCCCACGAGAAAAAAGAATACTTGTTGTTAAGCCAAAGGAAGAACTTGACAAACTTGATCCTGCATCAGAAGATGTGTTCATCCAGTACGCTGCAATTACACAATACGAGAGGAGACAAGTGGAACTTGAAACAGCATGTTTTGCTGACCTTATGTCTAAGTACAACTACAAAAAAAGAAGACCTGTTTTCAAGGAAGACTTTGAACCAAATGAAAGAGAAGAGGATTTCTGTGATGAGACTAGTGACATACAATTGACATTTCCTGCTCCGCAAATGGCAGCATCAAACACAGGCCACATGTATGGGTCATACAAAAACATTATTGATTCAGTTGGAAACTATACACCTTGCAAATTTTCTAAAGTAATAAGATTTTTCAACTACCGAGCAGACAGGGATGACTACCACTACAAACGAGATTTTTTTTCCTATTTGTGCCCTTTCAAAATGAAGATGAACTAACACCTGAATGGGTTAATAAAATGTTCACTGAAAATCAAGATGACATAAGACAGAAGAGGGAAGAGTATTCACCCAAATCATCCAAATGGGAGAAGGTTTTGAGAGGATTTGAGTCTTCCCTGCGGGCATCACATGAAGAAATGGGTGAAGACACCACTCAATGTGCAATCAGAATGCAGACAAATACAGATGAGGGACTGGGAGTGAAATATGAGCATGTTGGTCGTCACTTGTTTGCCCACAAAGCTAAAAGTGATGACGAATTTTTCACAATGAATTCCAAACTGAACATAGAGCAACGTGCATTTGTTGATGACATTATGCACATGGTTCACACAGGAAAAGAACCAGTTTGTGTTGTTTTATCCGGTGGTGCTGGTGTTGTAAAATCTACGATGATACATGCTTCGTACGAGCGTCTTCTACGTTTCTACAATGCTGCCCCAAACAGTGACCATACGATATTGAAAGTGCTGAAGCTAGCACCAACAGGTGTTGCTACGTTCAACATTGATGGTTTTACTATACATCACGCCTTGAAACTGACATGTAAAGAAGCCTGGTATACACCTTTGTCGTCTGAATCAAGACAGTCACTGGTCTGTCAGTTGGGGTCAGTGAGGTTCATCATTGTGGATGAAGTGTCAATGGTTGGACGACGTATTATGCATTTTTTGGACAGACGGATGCAAGAAGTGAAAGGAAAAAAATTGGCATTTGGCGATGTAAAAATTCTGTTTGTTGGTGATCTTTTCCAACTGAAGCCAGTCCTTGATGGTTACCCTTTTGAGCCTTTTCCAGATGCAGACAATGATTATAACCTTTATGAGGATTTATCATTTTCCCCTTGGTCTCTTTTCACACTTTACAAGTTGCATACCATAATGTGTCAACGTGATGGCTCATTTGCAGAAATTCTGAACAGAGTGCATGAAAACAACTGCACTGATGCAGATCATTCTTTTTTCAGATCAATGCTGATTGACCGCAACAAAAAATTCCAGCCAACGGACATGCTCCACCTATTCACAGTAAATGAGAAAGCTGATGCACATAAAATTTCTTTGATCCATTCCACATCAACTACTAAATTCATGTGTGTGCATGGGATGCATGCATAAGCCATGAAATTGGACAACGTAACAAGCATCCTTTGAATGAAGTTGGGGATGAAAGACAACACACTGCAAAGCTTGCTAAGACAGTTCGCCTTTATGTTGGGTGTCGAGTACAAATCATCTTGAATCTGGACACTACTGATGGTCTGATGAATGGTGCAACGGGATTTCTCCGCCATGCCTCACGCATCAAGAATTAAGTAAGTACATTCTGGGTGGAGTTTACAAACAAATCTGTTGGAGAAAAACAATGCAAGAAAAACCACACCCACATTGTCAGCGACAAAGTTCCACATGAATGGACGCCAATCAAATGAATTGAGAAGAGCTTCATGGTAACAAACAATGACGGAATGGAAGTATCACGCAGGCAATTTCCACTAGCACACGCAAATGCAATCACAGTTCACAAGGCACAAGGGTGCACTTTCCACGAAGAAGCCTTGTCTGTTGACTTGTCTGGTTTTCAACCACATCACATGTATTACGTTGCCCTTAGTCATTTCTCTGACGCACGATACATTCACCTTGGTCATTATGACGAAGATGAGATCAAAGTGTCCACAAAAGTTGTTGACGAGATGAAACGCCTCCATGGACAGAACATGGTTTGTTGTCTTCTAACACTATATTCCTTGTGTACACTAGATGCATTCAAAACCAACTACCACAACATCCGAAGTTTGCACAAACATGCAAGGAACATCAGTTGTAGACATGAACTGCAAAACACTGACGTCATTATCCTATCAGGAACTCACCATGACATACACCTCCCATCCACTCTTTCACATCTCCATGAAAAAAAGGCACAATTCTCCAAAGGTGTGATTGGAGGTCTTCTCATAGCAATTTCATGTGATGTCACTGTGCAACACCATAATGGGGATGGGTTCAAAGCCATTTCATGGTTTCAATACATTGCTCTTAGCACATCAGCACAGATGCGTGCCTTCTATTGTTCCCCCAGATCATCCCCACTGCCCTTTCTGCAGTTTGTGTAGATGTTGGCACACAGTACGTCTCCAACAATGCTTATTGGTGATATGAACATTGACGTTGGTACTAACCTTCCCTTGCAATTGCAGTTTCTGAGAGACCGCAACTTCACAATGCATGTTGGCTCAACTACGCACGAAAGTAGTCCTACCATTGATCATGTATGGAGTAATCTAATTGACATCTCAATACATGTCCATGTACAAGAGACATACTTCTCAGACCATTTCTCAGTGATCATCACTGTGAAGAAACGAGACTGTACATGTTGTACATTTCAGCCCCAGTTCACTGAGTCAGGTCTCAGATGGCCCATACAGGGTATGTTGTCGTCTCAATCTTGCTGTTTCTACTTTCAGTCATTTTCTTGATCTGACATTATACGTGTCTTTTTTATTGGCAGTCTTGTGATTGTATGTTGGCATCCTTGACCTGTCTCATATGCAACACTTTCCTTATGACAGTTCCTCCACCACCAATTGTGGATGACAGAAAAGATGTAAGTATTATCATTGGCTATGCAAAATGTGCATACCATTAAATTAATTGTTTTCATCACATCTCACAGACTTCAACTCTTGCAGTCACGACTGGCAACAATTGCCGCCCTAAAGCCAAGATACCGAAGGTACCACCTGCATGCAATGGTCATCAACATCGACCTGCCTTTGTGAGAGAAGGCCCAGATTGATCCTAAGGTTAACCTTGCAGATCGCTCTGGTAAGGTTATCCACCTCAAAGCCCCACTGTACATGCATACGGGGGACCAATCTGACAAAGCAAAAAAGCAGCTTATGGAATCTTTTTTTGAAAGTTGGAAGAGGTTGTCGTTCTATGACATACATGACACCGTGACAGCAACAACAAGAGAGAGGTACGTACATACATCAACCAGTGCCATGCACATTATGGTGAATACCTCAATGTACTCACATTGAACACTACATGCAGGTGCTCAACACTCGGCTAGGACTACACTCTTGTGTGGACGATGGGCAAATAACATGCCACTCTGATGAAGCCTATGGAGGGCGAGGTGGACCAGGTCCTGCAGGCACTGTTCAACGACAACATGACACGCCCTTCCCTGTGACGCTTCCTACCACCAAGTCAATCACCTGTATGTAAAAGTGGCATCTACTACAGTCAGAATGCTTGAGTTTTATCATTTTGACTAACATAATGTCTTGTCATGATGCCTTGCATCTCGGATTGGCCATTGGTGTTGTCGATGCAGCCAAGGCATGTACAGCCACAAAGCAAGACTTCATCATGTATGCTGGGACTCAGGCTCTTGTGGGACAAGCCTGGGGGCAGATGATGCCAGAGACTCAACAGTACCTCAACAACGACAAGGTCGTGGCCATCAATGCAATGCACTACAAAGATGGCAGCCTCAAGGCTGGACGAGGGTATGTGTTTAATAAACACATACCCATGAATGAAAATCCACTTCATATGCCATGAACAACTGAATTCAAATCTATTTATTACGTTATGCAGGTCTGCCATTCATGAAATTACCAACAACGAAATGATCAACATGGTACGAGACGGTGTTGACAGGGAACAATTTCCTACGATGCATGGAATTTTCAGGTAAGTTTGATGTCATTCATACATACAATGAGCTAATGATGCTACCAATCTACAAACCTTCTCACCCTTGTACCATGCAGGTTTGATTTCACATGGATGCTCCTGAGGCATAGCCTCTTGAGCACTTTTACTGTCAACATGAGCACCAAGATAACCAACCTTCGCTACGAAGAAGTGATGGAGTACCCAGGTGCAATGGAAGATGGCAGCAAGTGAACCAACGAGATCTACTTCGACTGGTTCGACAAAACCTATGTCTGTCTGGAACATGGCAAATTGGATTCAGACCAAGGAGTACTGATGGTGACCCTCCATGCTGCAGGTGAGCGAGATGCCTGTGTGCTCAATTGCTCTATGCAAATACTTCTACAATGATTATAGTCACCTGTACATTCACACAATACTTGTTGCACAGGGAGCACCTGAAAAAGCTACAGTCACTGGACATCAAGCCCAGACATATCTCTTCCAAGGAAGAACGGCTCAAATGATGAAGGCTACAACACCAGAGGACCGTAACAAAAAAATTCTGTAGGAGAACAGGCAGTTGACGGTCTTTGGTTACGAACCATGGCACGTAACAGGACATTGCCAACTGATGTCACTGACAACATCAGTGCCTAATGTTCATTCACATGTGCACTATAGATTCAAGTGAACGGTGGACGGGACGGCCAAACATACGAGCTACTTGAAGTGCACCCACCAGCGCGGGGAGACAAGGTAAACACGATTTCACTTCATTTCCATGTGTTATGCATCCTGTATGATACATGTCTAACACGATGTTCTACACTAGCAGCGATGTTCACAAGCCCACCACCATACAATGGAAGCCCAGCACCATCAAGTGCAAGTAAATCTATTCAAATGTGATGCATACAATTTTTGTCACAATTCATGATAACAACAATCATCTGTCTCTTAACATCACTGTTTTCATGTCCATTGTTGTCTACAAATTGGCCCCACAAACGAGGAGGATTCCCTGATGAGAAACCTATCAACATCATTGGAGGGTTGTATGACATCGCCTTCAAAATCTTCAACTAGACAACCTCCAGATGGAGACCACTCTTGAAGTATAACTGAATTCCATATCATATCTTTACAACACACTGTTTTCCAAATGACTGACCACTTTGAAGAACAATCAACAATCTCAACTGCATTCAAGATACCACAAAGCTTACAGCCCACTTTCATGTGGAAGCTATATCAGCGGGTCTACATGATGGAAGTCTTTCAATGGCCATAAGAAGCTACATCTGCAGATGATTAAAGTCTTTCATTGGCAACAAGAACTCCAACAGTCAACTTGCGAATCATTGCACACCATACCAAGGCAACCTCGTCTACAGTCCATTATGCATGATTACCAATTTCCGATGTGTCCCAATTGCCAAGTTTGATGACCCAACCGATCTGTTGCAAATTGATGTATGCACACACGCATCGCATCTGTGAACCACTTTTGCCGTTGACATCCACAACATTGGATGTCGTCAAGTTCTAGTGACCAGTATAGAGACCCTAGCATGTGTTGTTGGGGTACATTGGGAATCCTGTCTGGCCATAGTCACCCCACGGTTCTGGAAGGGGACCCCTTTGAAGATCCAACCACGTCTTCGTGGTTTGAGTGGGTGTTGGTTCAGTACACACTATATGCACTGAATTGTTAAAGCACCGATGGCCATTGATGTGTTTCGCCGTCCAGGCATGCGAATACGTCGTGGTCAGTTTGGTGTGTCGTTGGGTCTCACTACATAGAGTAAAGTGTGTCTAGTATGTGATAGCCATTTCTCATTCGCTCCCACTTGCACATCATTACAAACAACACCAACCACAGTCCAACTCTTGACAATGTTAACATGATTACCAACTTTGGACCTGACCCAATTGACTTATTTCATGAACCAACCAATCTGTGTCAACTCAATCCATGCACACATCCAAACCATATGTGTACCACTTTTGTCATTGACATACATAACATTGTATGCTGTGAAGTTCCAGTGACCTGTATAGAGTCACTAGCATGTAGTGTTGGGGTACATTGGGAATCCTGACTAGCCATAGCCACCCCGCGGTTCTGGAAGGGAGCCCCTTGGAAGAACCAACCATGTCGTCGTGGTTTGAGTGGGTGTCGGTTCAGTCCACACTGGATACACTGCATTGTTGAAGCACCGATGGCCGTTCATGTGTTTCGTCGTCTAGGCATGCAAATACATCGTGGTCAGTTTGGTGTGTCGTTGAGTCTAGCTACGTAAAGTAAAATGAGTCTAGTTTTTTATAGCCATTTTTTATTCTCTCACTTGCACACCATTGCAAACAACACCGACCAAAGACCATCTCTTGACAATGTCAACATGATTACAAACTTTGGACATGACCCAATTGACATGTTTGATGACCCAACATATCTATGTCCACTCGATCCATGCACACATCCAAACTAAATGTGTACCACTTTTGTCGTTGACATACATAACGTAGGATGTCGTCAAGTTCCAGTGACCTGTATAGAGTCCCTAGCGTGTGGTGTTGGGGCACATTTGGAATCCTCACTCGACATAGCAACCCCGCAATTCTGGAAGGGAGCCCCTTTGAAGAACCAACCACGTCATCGTGGTTTGAGTGGGTGTCGGTTCAGTCCAATCTAGATGCAGCGCATTGTTGAAGTATCGATGGCCGTTGATGTGTTTCGTCATCTAGGCATGCAGGATACGTCGTGCTCAATTTGGTGTGTTGTTGGGTCTAGCTACGTAGAGGAAAGTGTGTCTTGTTTGTGATAACCATTTCTCATTCACTCCCATTTACACATCATTGCAAACCACACCAACCAGAGACCATCGCTTGACAATGTCAACATGATTACCAACTTTGGACATGACCCAATTGACATACTTGATGACCCAACCTAGATAGGTTGGGTCATCAAGATAGGTGTTGGCTCGATCCATGCACACATCAATACCATATGTGTACCAACTTTTTGTTGACAGGCATAAAATTGGATGTCGTCAACTTCCAGTGACCTGTATAGAGTAACTGGCATGTGGTGTTGGGGTACATTGGGAATCCTGACTGCCCATAGCCACCCTGCGCATCCGGAAGAGGGCCCCTTTGAAGAACCAACCACAACGTTGTGGTTTGATTGGGTGTCAGTTTAGTCCACACTAGATGAACTGCATTGTTGAAGCTCCAATGGCCGTTGATGTGTTTCATCGTCTAGGCATGCAGAACACGCCGTGGTCAGTTTGGTGTCTCGTTGAGTCTAGCTATGTAAAGTGAAGTGAGTCTAGTTTGTGATAGCAATTTCTTAATCACTCTCACTCGCACATCATTGCAAACCACACCATCCACAGACCATCTCTTGACAATGTCAACATGATTACAAACTTTGGACACGACCCAATTGACATATCTGATGACCCAACATATCTGTGTCGACTCGATCCATGTACACATCCAAACCATATGTGTACCACTTTTCTCATTGACATGCATAACATTGGATGTCGTCAAGATCCAGTGATCTGTGTAGATTCACTAGCATGTGGTGTTGTGGTACATTGGGAATCCTGACTGGCCATAGCCACCCCACGGTTCCAGAAGGGAGCCCCTTTGAAAAGCCAACCACAACGTCATGGTTTCAGTGGGTGTCGCCTCAGTCCACACTAGATGCATTGCATTGTTGAGGCACCGCTGGTCGTTGATGTGTTTCGTCGTCTAGGCATCTAGGATACGTCGCGGTCAGTTTGGTGTGTCGTTGAGTCTAGCTTTGTAGAGTTAAGTGAGTCTAGTTTGTGATAGCCATTTCTCATTCACTCTCACTTGCACATCATTGCAAACCACACCAACCATAAACCATCTCTTGAAAATGTCAACATGATTACCAACTTTGGACGTGACCCAATCGACATATCTGGTGACCCAACCTATCTGTGTTGACTCGATCCATGCACACATCCAAACCATATGTGTACCACTTTTTTCGTTGACATACATAACATAGGATATCGTCAAGTTCCTGTGACCTGTATAGAGTCCCGAGCATGTGGTGTTGGGGTACATTGGGAATCCTGGCTGGCCATAGCCACCCAGCCGTTCCAGAAGGGGTCTCCTTTGAAGAACCAACTACGTCGTCGTGGTTTGAGTGGGTGTCGGTTCAGTCCACACTAGATGCACTGCATTGTTGAAGCACCATTGGCCATTGATGTGTTTCTACGTCTAGGCATGCACGATACGTCGTGTTCAGTTTGGTGTGTTGTTGACTCTAGCTACGTAGAGTAAAGTGAGTCTAGTTTTTTATAGCCATTTCTGATTCACTCTCCCTTGCACATCATTGCAAACCACACCAACCATAGACCATCTCTTGACAATGTTAACATGATTACCAACTTTGGACATGACCAAATTGACATGTATGATAACCCACCATATCTGTGTCCACTCCATCCATGGACATATCCAAACCATATGTGTACCACTTTTGTCGTTCACATACATAACATAGGATGTTGTCGAATTCCAGTGACCTGTGCAGAGTCCCTAGCATGTGGTGTTGGGGTACATTGGGAATCCTGACTGGCCATAGCCACCCCGCGGTTCCAGAAGGGGGCCCCTTTGAAGAACCAACCACGCCATCGTGGTTTGAGTAGGTATCGGTTCATTCCACACTACATACACTACATTGCTGAAGCACTGTTTGCCGTTGATGTGTTTCGTTGTCTAGGCATGCAGGATACGTTGTGGTCAGTTTGGGGTGTCCTTGGATCCAGCTACGTGAGTGAGTTTAGTTTGTAATAAAAATTTCTCATTCACTCCCACTGGCACATCATTGCAAACCACACCAACCACAGACCATCTATTGACAATATCAACATGATTACCAACTTTGGACATAACCCAACTGACATATTTGATGACCCAACCTATCTGTGTCGACTCGATCCATGCACACATCCAAACCATATGTGTACCACTTTTTTCGTTGACATACATAACAGTGGATGTCGTCAAGTTCCAGTGACCTATATAGACTCACTGGCATGTGGTGTTGGAGCACATTGGGAATCCTCACTGCCCATAGCCACCCCACGGTTCCGGAAGGGGGCCCCTTTGAAGAGAATACCACAACGTTATGGTTTGAGTGGGTTTCAGTTCAGTTTGCACTAGATGCACTGCATTGTTGAAGCACCAATGGCCACTGATGTGTTTCGTCATCTAGGCATGCAGGATACGTTGTGGTCAGTTTGGTTTGTCTTTCATTCTAGCTACATAGAGTAATGTGAGTCTATTTTGTGATAGCCATTTCTCATTCACTCTCACTTACACATCATCGCAAACCATACCAACCATAGACCATCTCTTGACAATGTCAACATGATTACCAACTTTGGACATGACCCAATTGACATATCTGATGACGCAACATATCTGTGTCCACTCGATCCATGCACACATCTAAACTATGTGTGTACCACTTTTGTCGTTGATATACATAACATAGGATGTTGTCAAGTTCCAGTGACCTGTATAGATTCCCTAGCATGTGGTGTTAGGGTACATTGGGAATCCTGACTCGCCATAGCCACCCCACAGTTCCGGAAGGGGGCCCCTTTAGATAACCAACAATACCGTCGTGATTTGAGTAGGTGTCGTTTCATTCCACACTAGATGCACTGTATTGTTGAAGCACATATGGTCGTTTATGTGTTTTGTTGTCTAGGCATGCAAGATACGTCATGGTCATTCTGGTATGCTGTCGAGTCTATCTACGTAGAGTAAAGTGAGTACATTCTCTGATAGCCATTTCTTTTTTACTCTCACTTGCACATCATTGCAAACCACAGCAACCACAGACCATCTCTTGACAATATCAACATGATTACCAGCTTTGGACATGACCCGCTTGACATATTTGATGACCCAACCTATCTCCGTCAACTCCATCCATGAACACATCCAAGCCATATGTGTACAACTTTCATCGTTGACATACATAACATAGGATGTCGTCAAGTTCCAGTGACAAGTATCGAGTCCCTGGCATGTGGTGTTGGGGTACATTGAGAATCCTGACTTACCATATAGCCACCCTGCGGTTCTGGAAGGGGGCCCCTTTAAAGAACCAACTACGTCGTCGTGGTTTGAGTGGGTGTCGATTCAGTCCACACTAGATGCACTGCATTGTTGAAGCACCGATGGTCGTTGATGTGTTTCATTGTCTAGACATGCAGGATACGTGGTGGTCAGTTTGGCGAGTTTTTGGGTCTAGCTACGTAGAGTAAAGTTAGTCTAGTTTGTGATAGCCATTTCTCATTCACTCCCACTTGCACATCATTGCAAACCACACCAACCACATACCATCTGTTGACAATGTCAAGATGATTACCAACTTTGGACATGACCCAATTGACATCTTTGATGACCCAACCTATCTGTGTCAACTCAATCCATGCACACATCCAAACCATATGCGTAGCACTTTTGTCCTTGACATACATAATGTACGATGTCGTCAAGTTCCAGTGACCTGTACAGAGTCCCTAGCATGTGGTGTTGGGGTACATTGGGAATCCTGGCTGGCCATAGCCAATAGCCACCCCGTGGTTCCGGAAGGGGGCCCCTTTGAAGAACAAACCACAACGTCGTGGTGGTTGGTTTAGTTCACAGTAGATGCACTGCATTGTTGAAGCACCAATGGCTGTTGATGTGTTTCGTCGTCTAGGTATGCAGGATATGTCGTGGTCAATTTGGTGTGTCATTGAGTCTAGCTATGTAGAGTAAAGTGAGTCTAGTTTGTGATAGCCATTTCTCATTCACTCTCACTTGCACATCATTGCAAACCACACCAACCACAGACCATCTCTTGACAATGTCAACATGATTACCAACTTTGGACATGACCAAACTGACATATTTTATGACCCAACCTATCTGTGTTGATTCGATCCATGCACACATCCAAACCATATGTGTACCACGTTTGTTGTTGACATACATAACATTGGATGTCGTCAAGGTCCAGTGACCTGTATAGAGTCCCTAGCATGTGGTGTTGGGGTAGCCACCCCGCGGTTTGGGAAGGGGGCCCCTTTGAAGAACCAACCACATCGTCGTGGTTTGAGTGGGAGTCGGTTCAGTCCACACTAGATGCACTGCATTGTTGAAGCACTGATGGCCGTTGATGTGTTTTGACGTCTAGGCATGCAGGATACGTCGTGGTCAGTTTGGTGTGTCGTTTGGTTTAGCTATGTAGAGTAAAGTGAGTCTAGTTTGTGATAGCCATTTCTCATTCACTCCCACTTGCACATCCTTGTAAACCACACCAACACACACCATCTCTTGACAATTTCAATATGATTACAAACTTTGGATATGACCCAATTGACATATTTGATGACCCAACCTCTCTGACAATGATGTCGATCAGACATGTCGATCTCATCAATAGACAATGCCATCATGACCAACTTCACTCGTATTAGGTAAGCAAGCTAACTAGGTATGTGATGTCTTCAAATGCTCCTTTTCAGTCAATATGATGATTGGAAGCATCAACTCAACAAACCAAGTTGGTTGTTTGATGGCGAGATAGTCAACGCCATAGAAGTAGTGCTGTTACCTTTAGAGTGCAGAGATGTATTGTGACATAGAATTAGAACACTTGGTTACACTGTATATTTTCATAGCACAATCAATGTATTAGACATCTACATGTAGCTATATGTAAATGCGGTACAATGTAGACATAGTAACAATCAATTGCATTTGGGCATTTTAGTTTGACCCAATAGGATATAATCTAACCATTCTAGAAGTAAGATGCATAATGGAATTAGAAGCATACCAGACATATGAAGCATATAGACACACTTAGACAACTAGGTTACTTGCATATTGGCATTTAGTCATAACCCTATGGGATGTAATCTGGCCACACTAGACATAGGTAGCATGTTAGCATCATAAGCATATTAGACATATTAAGCATATAGACACACTTGTATCACTATGTTACATGCATACTGGAATTTTACTCATAACCCATTATGATGTAATCTAGTCATACTACACACAAGTAGCATACTAGAATTAAAAGCATATTAGACATGTTAAGCATATAGACACACAAATACACTACGTCTCAGACATACTTGCATTTTGGTACTAAATAAGTACAGTTTTCTATCAACACTATGAACATAATGACCATTATGCCATCGTAAAACTGGTACCATCATAAAGCGTGTACCAAAGTTCGTATACCAACATGAGATGATTGTTGCCACATTATGGAATATGTTTATCCAGCAGTAGCCACGGTTATAATCTACACCAATGTACACATACACAATGAAGATCCTTTGTGCCTAATTACATTAATCACCAAGGATGCAAGTGTGAGAAACTAAATGCCACAAAGAAGAATTCACAAGAGAAACATCCACAAATAGTATACATCGGAACATATCAAGTACGCCATTTATTCCCACCTCTTCTTTGAACTTCATGTTAAACACTTGCAGCAATAGACAGATTTGTACAATCGTACTCACTTTAAGATTACGCTACAAGAACCTAAACCCTGAAAAGCAACAAAGTTTACAATAAAGACACTTTGTCACCCAAAGTTTACACGGATTGTAAACATGCATGTGTACACTTCACATGCACTGTATATTTATACCTAAAGTGGTAACTTTCATGAGGACATAAAACGAATAAAAGTAATTCATACGTTGATACGCACATAACGGTGTAGTAGTAACACCTTTTTGTGATGAAGAACTCACTTTCAAATCAATATGACTTTTACTCTTTAATACACCGTAATACAACCTAGCTTCTCTTAGCTTACCGGGATGACGTTGTTGATTGCCTTGTTGGTCTATGTACGGAACGAGCAAGCCTCAAGAAAATAGAAGCATTGAAAAAACAGTGATTGCAATAAGGTTACTATGTAACCCAAAAAAGGGAGGGGGAGAGCATAGGGGGAGGTCCTCAAGGGGGCACCCCTGAACAACCCCAAAAGAGGCACCCAAGGAGGTGACGCATGAAAAAAAAAGGGGGGGAGAAAGAAGACAGGGGGGTCCTTAAGTGGGGAATTTGAATAAGATACCGAGAAGGGGTACCCCACTTGCACCGCGTGTTTGGTGAAAAGGGGGGGGGGGGTGGTGTTCTTTCATATATTTTACCTTTTCATTGTGGCTTGAGGCCACCACCGTCGGCTGACAACGGGAACTGCTGTAGAAGCATCCGCCGCGAGAGTTGCGGTAGTAGCAGCAGCAGCAAAGGTGGCTTAAGGCCACAACCGTCGGCTGACGATGGCACCCGGTACAGAAACAACACCGAAGGCGACTTAAGGTCACACACTTGAGTCGCACAAAAGCGCACCACTAGAGCGGTGGTGACCGTCCTCATGATGGTGTCGCAGCACGTCTGAGAGATTGTGCTTCAATCGCTCACCTACCCCTGTGGCCTTGTCCCTGTGGGAGCAAGTGTCGTATGCACTCACCCACGCCAAGCTCTGGAGATGAGCAGACTAGCGTGGCAGGGAGTGCAGCTGGCACCATGGTTGGCACCGGCTCAGCATACGTCGCAGTCGCCACGTCCTATGTGGCAGTTTCAGTCGTGGTATGCACCTCAGGCGTCCAACGGCTCTACTTGCTACTACTGTGGGGATCGGCACCAAGGATGGCGCCAGTGTCGCCAGCGTCCTACGTGGTGGTGACTGCCTTGGATACGGTCCCGCCCTTCATCTTCACCATCGGACTCGGAGACGTTGTCGGCCGATACCGTGGCACCCCTCAGTGGAGCTATGGTGGTATTGTACACTGAGCTCCAGGGTCTAAAGCGCATGGTGCAACAGCTCACAGACCATGTACTCTCTGAGCAGGCCATTGCCACCATGCCGCAGCAGATATCCCTGTCTCCCTCCTCACCATCCTCATCTCCTACAGTGTCGTCACCTGCCGGTCCCTTGCCACCCGACCTCAGCTCCACACCCGACGCCCTCGGCTCTGTCTTGGAGTCAGACAATGTCATCCCGACCTCCGACCCCGTCACTATCTTAGCCGTCACTTCTGCCGGCACCCCTCGTGCACGTACTCGTCGAGCGAGACAGCGGATGGCTCGACAGGCTAGAGGTGCCCAGCCATCAGTAGTAGTGCAGATAGTAGCATCACAAGCAGTAACGAACGTTACCGAGGAGCCGCTTCCATCCTGCAACCGCTTCGGTTGCAGGATTGGTGTGTCACCCCCTTCCAACTTCTGGTGGTGTGTCGGTCGTGGAGGGGATGGAGTGTCCGCTGACGACTACCTTGGAGCCGAGGACTGAAGCAGCAGACGGATGATTACGAAACACTCAATTGGTGCATCATCCTGCTATGGTGGAGGACTGTTCGTCCGAGGAGGAGTGGTCTGACGCTGAGTCAGCTTCAGAGATCGAGTTGGAGATTGCAGCCGATGTGGCGGAGGGAGTATGAGAGGCAGCAGAGGCCATTGATACCCCGACGATGGCCGGGATGAAAGTTGCTGCTATGACGGTGGCAGGAGTTGCAGCAGGGATATCTCCCTCGTCCTCGGTCGCGGGATTGGTGCGCCAGTTCCTCCTGGTTTTTCCCAGTTTGTCGGCCGATGGGGGGGTAGAGTGCTCACCGACGACCACATGACTGCACATGATTGATGCAAGGGATAGTGCTCAACGGCAGGAGCATGTGGCTGACCGACAGGAGGGGACATACGTCCTTTGTGAGGACGACGAGTCATACATGGGGGATTGGTTCGACACGGAGTCGGTGACAGAAGTAGAGGCCCAGTGTGCTGCTGTGTTTTTGGCAGCTATAGCACGAGCACAGGATGACCCGTATACAACGGCAGATGTCTGTGTATGCGATATGTTAGTGACACCTAATGAGCTTGCAGCAGCCACGGTCGAGGATGCAGAGCGAGCTGCAGATCTCCGGCTCAGGGCTTCTTTGACCAGCGTTGTTGACACCATGGCGGTTCCAGCCGACGACACAACGACGACGGGCGCATGCGCCGAGCGCCCGAGCTCCGCGATGGACGCTCAGGAGGCAGCCGTGGCTGGAGTGGAGGCGCACGTGTAGAGACTCGTGGCCGAGCTCTGGGAGGCTAGCAGCTGATGTTACACCGCGATTGTTCCAGCATGACAGGTTATCATGGAGTGTGTGGAGGATGTACATAGGTGTCTCGAGGCAGCTGCGTGGTCTCTACAACATGCAGTTCTGGGACAGACGGATCTTGAGCAGCAGGTGGATGATGGGCGGCGCACCAAGGGTCGCGAGGAGCACCATAGCACTGACTGCACCTTCGATGACTGCGACGTCACCGCGGATGCAGGTGTACCAACATATGGTGACGTCCGACCAGCACTTGACGGCTGAGCGACAGGTGTGTCACGAACAGCAGGTGCCTTTGCAGCAGTTGTTCCTATAGCCCCAGACGACTTACGTGGTGACTCATTCTCTTGCGCTCACGCTCTTCCAGCACCTCGTGGCCCGGTGGCACTTGAGTCGACGATTTATGTAGAGGTCGTCAACTTGTGCGACGAGCAGGCGCAGCTCCACTCTTTCCTACAGGGTGAGACCGCGAGACTGTAGGAGGCTTTGGCTCGTGTCGACATGCACATGATCGAGATCCACCGTCAGGTTCGTTCTGCGATTGACCGCCTACATGCCGCAGATGTAGCCAGTCGATGAGCTGCTGCGTCAAAGCTCGTTGAGCTCCACACGTGCCTCAACGCTACGGAGGCTGCAAGACGATATGCAGCTCAGTAGGTGGAGGCCATACAGCAGGCAATTGTCTTGGAGGAGGCCCTCAGTGTTGCACCTGTCACATCAGCAGATGACGACAGCAATGACAATGATAACGACGACGGCGCTCCGGGGTGAGGCTCTGACTACATCTCACGAGCATCGTCGTCACCCTTGTTATTGCAATATAGGGGTATGTGGCCATGGGGGAGCCGTGCTCCCTCTTCAAGGATTGTGTTGGGAGCAGCCATTTGCTTTGCTCGTGCTGTGAGCCTCTGCAGCCCAAGGGGAGTGTTGGTGTGTGGGCTTTGGCCTGACACTCTTTTGAGGACAGTGAGGTGATTTGGGGTGCGGCACGATGCTAGGGTCGACGTTATGCTGGTCGAGACCCGCGCACCTGGAGAGTTCCACCGGTGTGACGTGGAGACCCATTGCCTACATGTGTTACCGTACTGTCCCTTACATTCGACAATTTTTCTGAACTGAATTAAGTGACTCTTATATTTGACAATGATTTCCAGCCTTCTAATTTTCAACCTGTTTCGTCCAAAGCACCTGGGTTTTATTCCTGTCTGATTTTGGTCGAAATGTCTGTTCACGTCCTTGGTCTGTCCCTAGAACTTTGGTTTTCGAATCTCTGAACTGCGAAAAGCGAAAGCGAAGCTGCATCTTGCAGCTCGCTCCGCACGGTCTCTCGCAGCTCGATTCGCGTTTTGCAGGCTGCCACGTGTTGTGATTTGTGCCGTTCCTGTACATTTTACTGTGACCACTCGGCCGTGTCCATACTCGTGCAGATCCCTGAGGCAGGCGGCCCTGGTGACACCGGCGTGACGACAGGCGGCGGACTACCCGTCTGGAGCTGACCGACCACTGTCCCAGAGCCCCAGATGTCACCGGGACTCCTTGCTGTGTCTTCTACGTCTTGCAGGCGCCTTTCGGCGGACTGGGCATGAGGCCCATTTGCATGTTTTTGCATTGTATACTCGCTGTCAGTCGATGGATGCATGCATGTGACCAGTCGTTGCGTGCGTCTTTTGATTCTGCACGTCTAGGTTCAGACGGCGTAGGATTCTGACATGTGTGCGCAGAGTTACGGCCAAAACAGTGGTTTTGGGCCGGTTTTAGGACAGCTCNGTGTACGACCTGTGATTGTCGTCACCGTCTGACTAGGCACTGACGCCCGGTCAGCGGCCGTGTTGCTAGGAAGCTTCTACGCACTTTCTCTTGGTATCAGAGCAGTGAGACAGTTCTCACTGAGCTGCGCAGCCGAGACGCAGCAAAGCAGCGGCAGTGAGAGTCACCGCTGCAGCAGTTCTTCTGGGACCCGTTGGAGACGGCCGGTCGCCGTCCGCGTACTCCACCCACCACGTGAGATCGTAGCTGCTGAGGCAGCAGCAGCAGCGCGTACCGCCACACAGAGGCATGTGGCGGCTGCGGTGCGTGCAGCCGCCACTCCCCCCCACAGCCACAGTAGCAGAGCAGCAGCAGCAGAGGCGGCGGCGGCAGCCGCGCAGCAGCAGCAGCGCAGCAGCAGCGGCCGCCACAGCAGCGTGGCAGCAGCGGCGGCAGCAGCAGTGCAGCAGCGGCGTCGGCAGCAGCAGCGCAGCAGCGGCAGCGGCACAGCAGCAGCAGCGGCAGTCGCGGTGGCAGCAGCAGCGCAGCAGTGGCAGCAGCAGCAGCGCGCGGCGGCGGCAGCCAGCAGCAGCGCACGGCGGCGGCAGCCAGCAGCAGCTCCAGCGCGCAGCAGCAGCGCCGCGCGCAGCAGCGGTCGCCGCGCGCAGCAGCAGCAGCAGCGCAGCCGCCGCTGCCACTGCTGCATGCGCAGCTACGCAGCTGCTGCTGCAGCTGACAACACAGCTGCAGCAGCAGCTGGGCGGAAGCTGCTTCGCAGCTTTCTCGGAGCTGCCGCGGGCCACCGCGCGGCGGCAAAACCGTGACAAGAAAGAAAGAAAAAAAAAAGAAAAAAAAAGGGGGAAAAGGGAGGGGACGAGCTGACGTCAGCATTGTTGGTTGCTGACGTCATCAGGTCGTGCTGACGTCAGCAACCACTTGCTGATGTCAGCATAACACTTAGCCAAATTTTCAACCGAAAAGTCAAAATTTGCCAGCGTTTCAACTCGTCGAGAAACGCAGTCGGTTCTGAAATCCGACAAAGTTGACCTGTCGTCCCATAGTGAGCGGCGACATGAGGTCGCCCGACGACAAGGACAAGGGACCAGGTGATCCCTCCTCCTCTTCTTCAGGGGTATTGAGCCCTCGCTCGCAGGCCATTGAGGACCTGCGCAGTCAGCAGGAGGAGATGCGTCGTCTGCAGCGAGAGCAGACTGACGCGATCCGCACGCTGACTGAGCTTCTGCGCGCTCAGTCCACGGCTCCTCCGCGGATCTCCGAGGGAGCTGCCGGCGTTGCAGCCTCCACCCAGCACTCGGCTCAGGTGCCTGTGACAGGTGCCCCACCTACTTCACCTCCTGGTGTGGTTTCCCCACCACCTGCGGACCTCCTTGATGACGAGCCATTCATGCCAGGCTTCGAGGATGACTCCCAGGAGCGGGAGATTCGCCTTCTACAGGAGCGCCTCCGTCAGCTGCAGACGGGTATCCGACCTCCACCCGTGTCCCCGATACGACCGTCACCTGACTTCCCCAGTGA
>SZWC01002961.1:54161-68012 GCA_023375785.1 Penium margaritaceum | reverse complement strand
TCGTGCGGAGCCGCTTCGTGAGTGGTCTGGTTCAAGAAGGTCAGCCAAGAAGTCGGGGATCTATGAGAATCGACAACAAAGATGCAAGATGCATCTATGTAAATCCAGATTTGTCTCGGTGCATCGAGAAGTCGACCGAAAGTCGTGATACTTTTGTTTTTAGGTTCACGAGAGTGGTCGAAGCTATCAGAATCTTCAAGAATATCCATTAAGGGCGGGGGAGTTGCCGTGTTTTCCCTTGACCGTCGGAGTGAATATTGCGGCTCTTGCGACGCGATGGGTTCATTTTGTAATAACAAAAATGCCCACTCATAATCATCAGGGACTCGAGTACGCCTGGTGAGTAACACTTCCTCCCCTTTTAGCTGCGACGTCTCGGCGCGCATATAGATGTGGCCCGGTGACATCGATAGTCTCCGTGAATGAGATGATCGACGTCTCGGAGGTTTCAGTAGGGTTCCCAACTATCATGCACGACAACGTAGCCGTGCCACTTGACAAGATATTGTGTCATTTTGCCTCTTTGATGGGCGAGGATGTCCTTGATGACGTACTCCGTGTCTTCGTCCAATTGAACGGGAGGCGGGCGAGGGACATCTCTCCCAGTGAAGTTCTCTGCGGGGTCTCGATAGTGCTTGAGTCTCCTAACATGGAACACTCGATGAACTTGCATAATGTCGACGATCTCCACATTGCGTTGCCAAACACAGCTGCCATCCAGCGTGTCAAGAACTTGCAGCACGCCGCCTACCAGATGAAGGATCTCCGATCTGCCACAGTCTTCCTGCGCATGGAGCTCGAGCATGATCGCTCCCAGGGCGTCCTGGACATCCACCAGGCCGCCTATGTGCAGACGCTGTCCACCCGCTTTGCGAAGGACCTGCCACTCGTGCCGAGCGCATCCTCACCCATGTCACCCGATAGTCAAGTGAAGCAGAAGAGTCCTGACCCAGCTCTTCTAGGGGAGCCAGTTGACGTGACCACGTACCTGCGAGTCATCGGGTCACTGAAGTTCCTGGCGACGACGACGCGCCCAGACATCGCGTTCGCCGTCAACCTCCTGGCCCAGTTTTCGCAGGAAACGCATCACCTCCACTACCAGGCCACGATCCGAGTACTGCGCTATGTCGTCTCGACTCTTCGGCGACGTCTCAATTCCGCCGTCAGCCGTCTGTTGTCACAGCGGGCTACACCGACAGTGACTGGGCCGGCAGTCCGAACTGTAAGAGTTGCACAGGCTGGATCTTTCTGATTGGCGGCACAGATGTGTCCTGGCGTAGTGGCAAGCAGGAGTGCGTTGCACGCAGCACTGCTGAGGCCGAGTACATTGCTCTTGGCTCAGGCGCATGTGAGAGTGTGTGGTTGCGTTGTTTGTTGTCCGAGTTGAGTCAGTCTGTCGCATCCATCACGTTGCATTGTAACAATGAGAGTGCCATGGCCATCGCCGACAATGACGGCGTGCATCACACACGCACAAAGCACATCAACGTTGAGTATCACTATGTGCGTTTGTTGTTGCATGACGACAGCATCAGCATCGTGTGGGTTGAGACAACACGGCAGTTGGTTAACTTCTTGACCAAGGTAGTGAAGCGTGACTCGTTCAAGAAGGTTGTGAGTTCAGTCGTCATGCGTTTGTGAGTGACTCTCTTTGTCCGTGCTTGTGTTTCTGCTTGACCTGGGAGAGTTTGGTTGTTGACTGTGTCTCTGCCCGCACATGTGCACTTCGCCTGTGAGTCATGGGTGAGAGTTGGTTTTCGTCCACCTCTCAACTGTACTCCGTTGTGTCCTCCCGGCTTGTGTAAATCGGCGTGCAGATGACTGATGGCGAGACGTCACGCGGCTGGAGTGTTGCTCGGTGGTGCCGACGCACGCTGAGGCCCACTCACCCTTTGCTGGAACCTCCTCCCCCTGGCGATGCGCTCAACTCCATCGGCAGGCCTCCTCGGCGGTCGGGCCGCCGGCGGTCACTGTCATTGCAGATGCTGTCTGCATGCACCTAGCGATGTGTCTAGTTGTGGCATTGCGTCTGCAGCATCATGCGGTGCCTAGGGTCTAGGTCTCATGCTGTATGGCCATGTTTGGCATCGCTGACCGTCGTAGGCACTGCCTTGGTTCGGGCAGCCATAACTCCTTACAGTTATCTTCCTAGCCGATTCTGACTGCACGACTGCGTTTGCAGCGTTGGTATTATGGTATGGTCCAGTTTTCAGGGTTTAAGGGCGACGCCCGTGTTTTGGGCTGTCGGGCGTCTGGCTGGGCTCACCGAGAAAACCTCGTCTGCCAGAAAATACGTCTAGGACTATTTTCTGATTGGCTGGTTAGCTGAGTAACAAGTTCTACACTAGTGGGGGGGGGCGAGAACTTGGAGGGGTCTCCCATTTTTGTTCATGCTTCATTCCTAATCAGTTACTTTCAGTTTTCAGCCGCTTTCTGGCGCTAACACTGGCGCACGTGTTTCTGAGTAACAAACCCAGAGCTTCCTACAGCAGTAGACTGAGGGGGCAGCAGACTTTAGCAACGACCGTGAAAGCCCGCACGCTGCATCAACAATGCCAGTGCCCCAACCTCCTGCTTAGATTTTCTAGCTCGGGCAAGTACAAAAACAAAACACAAAGTCCCAAGTGTAACTAGGGGGTTTGTCGGTTCTGGGGGGGAGGGGGGGTTTGGTTGCGAGATGCGGCGCACCCTGTTGCGAGTTTTGAAGTTCGCACTTGCGACCTCCAAAACTCGCGACGGAGTTACTTCTGACATTGGCAATGCCAGTGTCAGCGTCACCCACTTTGCCCTCGAAACCGACGAAGTCCGACTTCGAGGGCGTGTGTATAGTTGTTTTTTTGGGTTACAAAGTAACCTTATTGCTATCAATTTTTTTTTATCGCTTCTATTTTCTTCAGGCTCGCTCGTTCCGCGCATCGACCAACGAGACAATCGACGACATCATCCCGGGAAGTTAAGAGAAACTAGGTTGTACAATGGTGTAACAATGAGTAAACGTCATGTTGATTTGAAAGTGAGTTATTCATGAGAAAAATGTTTTACTAATCTACCGTTACATGTGTATCAACGTATGAATTCTTTTTTGCGTGTTATGTTCTCATGAAAGTTGTCAATTGAGGTATATATATGTAGTGTATGTGAAGTGTATACAAGAATATGAACTATCCGTGTAAGTTTTGGGTGACAAAGTGTCTTCATTGCAAGTTTTGTTTGTTGGGTTTTTTTGGATCCTTATTGCTTTCACTTTTTGGGTTACATAGTAACCTTCTTGCAATCCCTTTTTTTTTAACTTTCTGCTTCTATTTTCTTGAGGCTCGCTCGTACCGCTCATGACGAACAAGACAATCGACGACGTCATCCCGGTAAGTTAAGAGAAACTAGGTTGTAATATGGTGGAATAAAGGGTAAAAGTCATGTTGACTTGAAACTTAGTTCTTCATCACAAAAATGTGTTGGTTCTCTACCGTTATGTTTGTATCAACGTATGAATTATTGTTTTTTGTGTTATGTTCTCATGAAAGTTGTCAATTGAGGTAAATACATGTAGTGTATGTGAAGTGTAGACATGCATATTAACTATCCGTGTAAATTTGGGTGACAAAGTGTCTTCATTGTAAACTTTGTTACTTTGTAGGGTTTAGGTTCTTGTAGCGTAATCTTAAAGTGAGTATTGTTGTATTAATGTGTCTATTGTTGCAAGTGTTTGACATGAAGTTCAAAGAAGAGCTATAAAAATATGGCATACTTGATATGTTCCGATATACATTATTTGCAGATGTTTCTCTTGTGAATTCTTCTTTATTGCATTTATTTTCTCATGTTTGCATCCTCGGTGATTATTGTATTTAGGCACGAAGGATCTTCATTGTGTATGTGTACATTGTTGTACATTATAATTGTGGCCACTGTTGGATAAATACATTTCCTTAATGTGGCAAGATGCGTCTAATGTTGGTATATGAACTTTGGTGCACGCTTTATGATGGTACCATTTTTACGATGGCATAATGGTCATTATGTTCATAATGTCAATACAAAACTGTGCTTATTTAGTAGTAAAATGCATGTATGTATGTGATGTAGTGTATTTGTGTGTCAATATGCCTCATATGTCCAATATGCTTTTAAAATTAGTATGCTACTTCTGTGTATTATGAGTGTATTACATCATAATGGGTTATGACTAAAATGTCAATATGCATGTATGTAGTGATAAAAGTGTCTATATACTTAATATGTATAATGTGCATACAACGGTAATATGTTATCTATGTCTATTGTGGGTAGATTACATCCCATATGGTTATGTCAAAATGCCAATATGCAAGTAACCTAGTTGTCTAAGTGTGTCTAGATGCTTAATATGTCTAATATGCTTATAATACTATTATGCATCTTACATATAGTATGGTTAAATTAACTCCTATTAGGTCAAACTAAAATACCCAAATGTAATTGATTGTTGTTATGTCTACATTCTCCCGCATTTATATAGCTAAATGTAGATGTCTAGTACCCTGATTGTGCTTTGTACGTATACATTGTAACCAAGTGTCTTAACTCTATGTCATAATACATCTGTACACTCTTAAGGTAATTGCACTACTTCCATGGCGTTGACTAACTCGCCATCAAACCACCAATTTGGGTTGTTGAGTCGATGCTTCTAAGCATCATATTGACTGAAAAGGAGCATTTGAAGACAGCACTTACCTCCTTACCTTGCTTACCTAATGCGAGTGAAGTGAATCATGTTGGCATTGTCCATTGATGAGATGGACATGACTGATCAAAGTGGTTGACTGATCAAAGTGACTCATCAAATCTGTCAATTGGGTAACTTCCAAAGTTGGCAATCATGTTGGCATTGTCTAGAGATGATCAATGGTTGGTGTTGTATGCAATGATGTGCAAATGGGAGTGAATGAGAAATGCCTATCACAAACTAGACTCACTTTACTCAACGTAGGTAGACCCAACGACACACCAAACTGACCACGACGTATCATGCATGGCTACACGACGAAACACGTCAATGGCCATCGGTGCTTCAACAATGCAATGCATCTAATGCAAACTGAACCGAATCCCACTCAAACAACGACAACGTGGTTGGTTCTTCAAAGGGGCACCCTTCCGGAACCGCGGAGTGGCTCTGGCCAGTCAAGATTCCCAATGTACCCCAACACCACATGCTAGGGACTCTATACAGGTCACTGGAACTTGACGACATCCTATGTTATGTAAGTCAACGACAAAAGTGGTACACATACGGTATGGATGTGTGCATGGATCGAGTTGCCAAAGATAGGCTGGGTCATCAAACTTGTCAATTGGGTCATGTCAAAAGTTGGTAGTCATATTGGCATTGTCAAGAGATGATCAGTGCTCGGTGTTGTATGCAATGATGTGGAAGTGGGAGTGAATGAAAAATGCGTATCACAAACTAGACTCACTTTACTCTATGTAGCTAGACCCAACGACACACCAAACTGACCACCACGTACCATGCATGGCTAGACGACGAAACAGATCAACGGCCATCGGTGCTTCAACAATGCAATGCATCTAGTGTGGACTGAACCGACACCCACTCAAACCACAACGACGTTGTTGGTTCTTCAAAGGGGCACCCTTCTGGAACCGCGGGGTGGCTATGGCCAGTCAGGATTCCCAATGTACCCCAACACCACATGCTAGGGACTCTATACAGGTCACTGGAACTTGACGACATCCTATGTTGTCTATGTAAACGACAAACGTGGTACACATATGGTATGGATGTGTGCATGGATCGAGACGCCATAGATAGGCTGGTTCATCAAATCTATCAATTGGGTCATGTCAAAAGTTGGTAATCATATTGGCATTGTCAAGTGATGATAAGTGGTTGGTGTTGTATGCGATGAGTGCAAGTGGAAGTGAATGAGAAATGCGTATCACAAACTAGACTCACTTTACTCTATGTAGCTAGACAGAACGACACATCAAACTGACCACGACGTATCTTCCATGGTTAGACGACAAAACACGTCAACGGCCATCGGTTCTTCAACAATGCAATGCATCTAATGCAGACTGAACCGACACCCACTCAAACCACGACGACGTGCTTGGTTCTTCAAAGGGGCACCCTTCCAAAACCTCGTGGTGACTATGGCCAGTCAGGATTCCCAATGTACCCCAACGCCACATGCTAGGGACTCTATACAGGTCATTGGAACTTGACAACATCCTATGTTATGTAAGTCAACGAAAAATGTGGTACACATATGGTATGGATGTGTGCATGGATTGAGTCGCTAAAGATAGGTTTGGTAATCAAATCTGTTTATTGGGTCATGTCAAAAGTTGGTAATCATGTTGGCATTGTCAAGAGATGATCAATGGTTGGTGTTGTATGCAATGATGGGCAAGTGGGAGTGAATGAGAAATGCCTATCACAAACTAGACTCACTTTACTCTACGTAGCTTGACCCAACAACACACCAAACTGACCACGACGTACCATGCATGGCTAGACGACGAAACACATCAACGGCCATCGGTGCTTCAACAATGCAGTGCATCTAGTGTGGACTGAACCGACACCCACTCAAACCACGACGACGTTGTTGGTTCTTCAAAGGGGCACCCTTCTGGAACCGCGGGATGTCTATGGCCAGTCAGGATTCCCAATGTACCCCAACACCACATGCTAGGGACTCTATACAGGTCACTGGAACTTGACGGCATCCTGTGTTGTCTATGTAAACGACAAACGTGGTACACATATGGTATGGATGTGTGCATGGATCGAGTCGCCAAAGGTAGGCTGGTTCATTAAATCTATCAATTGGGTCATGTGAAAAGTTGGTAATCATGTTGGCATTGTCAAGAGATGATAAGTGGTTGGTCTTGTATGCAATGAGTGCAAGTGGAAGTGAATGAGAAATGCGTATCACAAACTAGACTCACTTTACTCTATGTAGCTAGACACAACAACACATCAAACTGACCACGACGTATCTTCCATGGTTAGACGACAAAACACATCAACGGCCATTGGTGCTTCAAGAATGCAATGCATCTAATGCAGACTAAACCGACACCCACTCAAACTACGACGACGTGGTTGGTTCTTCAAAGGGGCACCTTCTGGAACCGCGGGGTGGCTCTGGCCAGTCAGGATTCCCAATGTACCCCAACACCACATGCTAGGGACTCTATACAGGTCACTAGAACTTGACGACATCCTATGTTATGTATGTCAACGACAAAAGTGGTACACATATGGTATGGATGTGTGCATGGATCGGGTCGCTAAAGATAGGTTGGGTCATCAAATCTGTTTATTGGGTCATGTCAAAAGTTGGTAATCATGTTGGCATTGTCAAGAGATTATCAGTGGTTGGTGTTGAATGCAATGAGTGCAAGTGGGAGTGAATGAGAAATGCCCATTACAAACGAGAATCACTTTACTCTACGTAGCTAGACCCAACGACACACCAAACTGACCACGATGTATCCTGCATGGTTAGAGCGAGAAACACATCAACGGCCATCAGTGCTTCAACAATGCAATGCATCTAGTGCAGACTAAACCAACACCCACTCAAACCACGACGACGTGGTTGGTTCTTCAAAGGGGCACCCTTTCGGAACCGCGGGGTGGCTATGGCTAGTCAGGATTCCCAATGTACCCCAACACCACATGCTAGGGACTCTATATAGGTCACTGGAACTTGACGACATCCTATGTTGTCTATGTCAACGAGAAAAGTGGTACACATATGGTATGGATGTGTGCATGGATCGAGTCGCCAAAGATAGGCTGGGTCATCAAATCTATCAATTGGGTCATGTCAAAAGTTGGTAATCATGTTGGCATTGTCAAGAGATGATAAGTGGTTGGTGTTGCATGCAATGAGTGCAAGTGGAAGTGAATGAGAAATGCCTATCACAAACTAGACTCACTTTACTCTACGTAGCTAGACACAACGACACATCAAACTGACAACGACGTTTCTTCCATGGTTAGACGACAAAACACGTCAACAGCCATCGGTGCTTCAACAATGCAATGCATCTAATGCAGACTGAACCGACACCCACTCGAACCAAGACGACGTGGTTGGTTCTTCAAAGGGGCACCCTTCTGGAACCGCGGGGTGGCTATGGCCGGTCAGGATTCCCAATGTACCCCAACACCACATGCTAGGGACTCTATACAGGTCACTGGAACTTGATGACATCCTATGTTATGTAAGTCAACGAAAAAAGTGCTACACATATGGTATGGATGTGTGCATGGATCGAGTCGCCAAAGATAGGTTTGGTCATCAAATCTGTTTATTGGGTCATGTCAAAAGTTGGTAATCATGTTGGCATTGTCAAGAGATGATTAGTGGTTGGTGTTGTATGCAATGATGGGCAAGTGGGAGTGAATGAGAAATGCCTATCACAAACTAGACTCACTTTACTCTACGTAGCTAGACCCAACAACACACCAAACTGACCACGACGTACCATGCATGGCTAGACGACGAAACACATCAACGGCCATCGGTGCTTCAACAATGCAGTGCATCTAGTGTGGACTGAACCGACATCCACTCAAACCACGACGACGTTGTTGGTTCTTCAAAGGGGCACCCTTCTGGAACCGCGGGATGGCTATGGCCAGTCAGGATTCCCAATGTACCCCAACACCACATGCTAGGGACTCTATACAGGTCACTGGAACTTGACGATGTCCTATGTTGTCTATGTAAACGATAAACGTGGTACACATATGGTATGGATGTGTGCATGGATCGAGCCGCTAAAGATAGGCTGGGTCATCAAATCTGTCAGTTGGGTTGTCAAAAGTTGGTAATCATGTTGGCATAGTGAAGAGATGATCAGTGGTTGGTGTTGTATGCAATGAGTGCAAGTGGGTGTGAATGAGAAATGCCCATCACAAGCTAGACTCACTTTACTCTATGTAGCTAGACCCAACGACACACCAAACTGACCACGAGGTATCGTGCATGGTTAGAGTTAGAAATACGTCAACGGCCATCGGTGCTTCAACAATGCAATGCATCTAGTGCAGACTGAACCGACACCCACTCAAACCAGGACGACGTGGTTGGTTCTTCAAAGGAGCACCCTTCCGGAACCGCGGGGTGGCTATAGCCAGTCAGGATTCCCAATGTACCCCAACACCACATGCTAGGGACTCTATACAGGTCACTGTTACTTGACGGCATCCTATGTTATGTATGTCAACGACAAAAGTGGTACACATATGGTTTGCATGGATCAAGTCGACACTGATAGGTTGGGTCATCAAATATGTCATTTGGGTCATGACCCATGCTTGGTTGGGTCATCACATCACATGACATCACACCATGTCACAACATGTCACATCACATTGTATCAATCGCATGGCATTGATTGCATCTCATTACATTTCACGCAGAATCAGATGGCATCCCATCGAATTGTACAAAATTGCTTCGCATCGCATCATATCACAACACATCATATCACATCACATCAATGGCATTCCATACCGTTGTGGGTGACATAGCTGTCGTTGTCACTGACGACACCATCGTCACTATGGTCGTCGTCATCGCAGTCACCGTAACCGTCGCTAATACTGACACTGCACCGTCATCGTCACCGTCGACATCGCCGATGCCATTGCTGTTGTTGTCGCCGATGTTGTCGCTGTCGCCGTCGCTGTTGTCATCACACACACGTCCCTCAGATACACACACACACACACACACACACACACACAAACACACACACACACACACACACACACACACACACACACACACACACACACACACACAATGTACACACACACACGACATCACATTGCATAAAATTGGATCCAACCACATCATATCACATCACATTGCATTGTGTCAAATCACATCACCATATCACAAGTCAACGTCGATGTCGATGTCGATGTCAATGTCGATGTCGATGTCGATATCGATGTCGATATCGATGTCGATGTCGATGTCAATGTCGATGCCAATGTCCATGTCAATGTCAATGTCATTGTTGATGTCACTATCGATGTCACAATCGATGTCAGTGTCACTGACACAATCATTGCCGCTGTCACTATTACTCTCACTGTCACTGTCAGTGCCATTGTCACTCTCACTGTCACTGTCACATCACAAACATATCACATTGCATCGCATCACATAATGTAGCATGACATCACAACATGTCACATAACACCACACCATATCACAACACGTCACATCAAACGAACAAGCATGCATTGCATCGCATTACATTGCATTGCATCCCATTGCATCACATCGCATTGCATCGCATCAAAATGGATTGCATCACATCAGGTTGCATTGTGTCAAATCACGTCGCATCATGTCACATAACACCGTTTCATGTCATCTACTCTATTGTCGATGTTAATGTTGACGTTGATGTCAATGTCGATGTCGATGTCAATGTCGGTGTCGATGTCAATGTCGATGTCGATGTCAATGTCACTGTCGATGTCCATGTCCATGTCGATGTCGATGTTGACTACAATGTTGATGTCAATGTCAATGTCTACGTCGATGTGGATGTCGACACCGATGTTGCTGTCGCTGCTAATCAGTGTCGCTGTCACCGTCAATGTCACTATAACTGTCACTGTCACTATCACTTTCACTTTCGATGTCATTGTCAAAGTCACTGTCACTATTGATGTCACTTTCACTATCACTGTCACTGTCATTGTCACTGTCACTGTCACTGTCACTGTTAGTAACTGTCACTGTCACTGTCACTGTCACTGCCACTGTCACTGCCACTGCCACTGCCACTGCCACTGTCACTGTCACTGTCACTGTCATTGTCACTGTCACTGTCACTATCGCATCACAATCATAACACATCGCATCGCATCACTAAACAGTGCATCACATCACAGCACATCACGTAACACCACACCATATCACAACACGTCACTTCAAACAAACAAGCACGTATTGCATCGCATCGCATTGCATTGCATCACATTTCATCACATCGCATTGCATCGCATCAAACTGGATCGCATCACATTGGGTTGCATTGCGTTGAATCAGGTCGCATCATATCACATCACATCGTATCATGTCATCTGCTCTATCATGGATGACGATGTCGATGTCGATGTCCATGTCCATGTCGATGTCGATGCCGATGTCGGTGTTGATGCCGATGTCGATGTCGATGTCCATGTCCATGTCGATGTCGATGCCGATGTCGGTGTTGATGCCGATGTCGATGTCGATGTCGACTACAATGTCGATGTCAATGTTGATGTCAATGTCGATGTCGATGTCGATGTCGACACCGATGTTGCTATGGCTGTTGCTGTTGGTGTTGCTACCTTTGTCGCTGTCGCTGTCGCTGTCACTGCCACTGTCACTGTCACTATCACTATCATTGTCACTATCGCTGCCGCTGTCACTATCACTGTTATTGTCACAGTGTGTCACAGTCACATTCACATTCAAGTTTACTGTCGCTGTCACAATCACAATCACAATTACAATCACATTCATCTTCACATTCACATTCACATTCACATTCCCAAGCACATTCACATGCAAATTCAGAATCACATTCACATTCACATTCACCTTCACAAGCACGTTGTACCACTTCGCACCACATTGCACCGGTTTTCAGTACATTGTACCACATTGTACTGCATCGCATGTTATCTCAACGTACCACATTCCACAACATTGCACACCATCGCATTGCACTAAATTGTACCATAGTGCCTTTAATTGCATCACATTGCATTGCATTGCATTGCACCGTATCACAATCATGTCACATCGCACCACATTGCTATCGCCGTTGCCATCGTCGGCGCCGTTGCCGTCGTTGTCACCGTCAAAGTTAGTGTTTTCGCTGTCGTCACAGTCACTGTCACTGTCACTGTCACTGTCACTGTCACTGTCACTGTCACTGTCACTGTCACTGTCACTTTCACTGTCACTGTCACTGTCACTGTCACAGTCACCGTCACCGTCACCGTCACCGTCACCGTCACCGTCACCGTCACTGTCACTGTCACTGTCACTGTCACCGTCACCGTCACCGTCACCGTCACCGTCACCGTCACCGTCACCGTCACTGTCACTGTCACTGTCACTGTCACTGTCGCTGTCACTGTCACTGTCACTGTCACTGTCACTGTCACTGTCACGTCGTTGATGTTGATGTCGATGTCGATGTGGATGTCGACACTGATGTTGCTGTCACTGCTAATCAGTGTCGCTGTCACCGTCAATGTCACTATAACTGTCACTGTCACTATCACTGACACTTTCGATTTCATTGTCAAAACCACTGTCACTATTAATGTCACTTTCACTATCACTGTCACTGTCATTGTCACCATCACTGTCACTGTCAGTAACTGTCACTGTCACTGTCACTGCCACTGCCACTGCCACTGCCACTGCCACTGCCACTGCCACTGTCACTGTCACTGTCACTGTCACTGTCACTGTCACTGTCATTGTCACTGTCACTGTCACTATCACATCAAAATCATAACACATCGCATCGCATCACTAAACAGTGCATCACATCACAGCACATCACGTAACACCACACCATATCACAACACGTCACTTCAAACGAACAAGCACGTATCGCATCGCATCGCATTGCATTGCATCACATTTCATCACATCGCATTGCATCGCATCAAATTGGATCGCATCACATCGGGTTGCATTGTGTTTAATCAGGTCGCATCATATCACATCACATCGTATCATGTCATCTGCTCTATCATGGATGACGATGTCGATGTCGATGTCCATGTCCATGTCCATGTCAATGTCGATGCCGATGCCGGTGTTGATGCCGATGTCAATGTCGATGTCGACTACAATGTCGATGTCAATGTCGATGTTGATGTTGATGTCGACACCGATGTTGCTATCGCTGTTGCTGTTGGTGTTGCTACCGTTGTCGCTGTCGCTGTTGCGGTCACTGTCACCGTCACTGTCACTATCACTATCATTGTCACTATCGCTGCTGCTGTCACTGTCACTGTCACTGTCACAGTGTGTTACAGTCACATTCACAGTCACATTCACATTCACATTCACAATTACTGTCGCTGTCACAATAACAATTACAATCACATTCAGCCTCACATTCACATTCACATTCACATTCACATTTACTGTCGCTGTCACAATCACAATCACAACTACAGTCACATTCATCTTCACACTCACATTCACATTCACATGCAGATTCAGAATCACATTCACATTCACATGCAGATTTAGAATCACATTCACATTCACATTCACATTCACATTCACCTTCACAAGCACGTTGTACCACTTCGCACCACATTGCACCGGTTTTCAGTAAATTGTACCACATTGTACTGCATCGCATGGTATCTCAACGTACCACATTCCACCACATTGCACACCATCGCATTGCACTAACTTGTACCGTAGTGCATTTACTTGCATCGCATTGCATTGCACTGCATTGCACATTATCACAATCATGTCACATCGCACCACATTGCTATCGCCGTTGCCATCGTCGTCGCCGTTGCCGTCGTTGTCACCGTCGACGTTATTGTTTTCGCTGTCGTAACAGTCACTGTCACTGTCACTGTCACTGTCACTGTCACTGTCACTGTCACTGTCACTGTCACCGTCACTGTCACAGTCACTGTCACAGTCACTGTCACTGTCACTGTCACTGTGAACGTCGTTGATGTCGATGTCGATGTCGATGTCGATGTCGATGTCAACTTTGAGGTCGATGTCACTGTCGATGTCACTGTCGATGTCACTGTCA
>SZWC01002961.1:13196-26043 GCA_023375785.1 Penium margaritaceum | reverse complement strand
GAGAGAGAGAGAGAGGAGGCTTGGACTTAAAAAACCCAAAGCCCAAAGCCAACCAACCTTCAGCCATCTTCAATGCCAACAGACTCCATTTTTGGTCTTTTTTTTTTCCATCACACATGTGAAGCTTCCTCAAGCTTGCTGATGACCCAAAACAGACAAATTGAAACCGATTATGGCTTGGACTTCTACTGTTTTCAAGTAACTTTCGGATATTCGAGACTTTACTGAGTTTCATTTTTACTGACTGTAAGTTAGTTTCGATTTGAGCTGAAGTCAAATCCGAACGAAACCAATCAAAAGTGGTTAACAAGGCTACCTGCTCAGAAGGATGCCCACCCCTTGCATGTTAGCAAGGGGTGGGCAAACATGTTGCATCGACCCAATATCAGTACTGATATTGACCCTCAATATTAATATCAACATTGATATCAATATCCACAGTCAAAATCGATACAAAATGCATAATGACTTTTGACCTCCCCAAACATCGACCCCCTACATATCAATATCGACTTCTTTTTTCTCAGTTGAGGTTCTTACCCTCTAAAAACATAGTATATAGAGTAAACCCCATAGGGCCGCTCCCTCCCGTCTCGGAGGGAGCGGCCCTACTGGTCAGGGGCGTCTGATCTGTCTTGCAGGCGCATCCATCCCACTGGCTGCTCCTTCTGGACATCCGGGATGCCTGAAGTGGAGCGCAGGGCAGTCTTCGAGGCTGTCTGTGACCGCGGCTTCGGCTCTTGGATCCCATTCCTTCGCCAGTTCTACCTTGCTCCAACTCAGCTGCTCTTCTTTGGTGTGCGCACCCCTGCAGTCCTGGAGAGTCAGTGCAGCGTCCGGCAGGGCGATCCTATGGGCCCGGTTCTCTTCGACCCGACATTGCTTCCCGTCTTGGAGGCCGGCTCACAGGCCTTGCGCCTCTCTTCTGAGGCGGCCGGGCTACATGGGGGCCTTCCAGGACAACAGCACGATTGTCGCAGCCCCTGTTCCACGGAGGCAGTGCTACGAGGCGGTCGTAGCGGCAGCAGCTCGCCAGGGTCTCCGCGTCCAGCAGCAGAAGTGCCTCATCTGGCGACGCTCTCAGGATGTCATCCCCCTTTCTCTCATCGGCATCCGCGCGTCGTTGGAGGAGGTCGTCCTCCTCGGCTGTCCGATCGGTACCCTCGCATTTTAGGTCAGCTGGCAGCAGGACTGGCTCCAGGAGCAGACCCGAGGCCTGGCGGAGTTCCCGCTCTTCCCGGAAGCACAGGCGGCAATGACATTGCTTCGACTCTGCATCATCCCGAGGGTCGACTTTTGGATTCGGGCACTCCCTCCATCTCCGGCTTGGCTCGACACCCCGGACCGTTTTGACGAGGCAGTATGGACGGTGTCCCTGGGCATCCTTGAGCTTAGTTCAGTCCCGCAGCAGACCCCGATGGGGAACTTCTAGGCCCTAGCCAGGCGTCAGTCTCAGCTCTACTTCCGTGACGGTGGCTGCGCTTTGTTTGACGCACGCTCTCGGGCTCCCCTGGCGTACGTTTCGGCATCGGCGAGTATGCTGCAGGATTTTTTGGCACTTTTTTGGCCCTCTCCTCCCCGCTCCCTCTGCCCCATCCCTCCTCTGCCCCCTTTGGGACGCGACAGTAGCCCTCCTTCCGCCCGCGGTGCAAGCTCGCTTGGCCACCTTGTCAGAGTTGTAGCTACGAGCCCCCTACGACATCTACCACCAGCTCATCTCTGACCTCTTCCACGACCTCCGCACATCTTGGATTCAGGATGTCGGTAACAGGTGGTTCGCCACTGCACTTGTTGCCCCCAGCAGCAGAGGCACCCTCACCACGCCTCGCAGTGCCAGCACCAGCTCCTCTGCCGGTGTTGGGCAGTCGGCTCTCGGGACACAGCTCTCTGGCTTCAGGCCTCCCCGACCAGCCCTCGTGACCGCGTCCACCTCTCCTCGGCGGACTTCCGCCTACACGCGCAGCTTTGGCTTGGTCTCCCCCTTGGCTACCTTGAGCACTGCGGGGTCAGCGACCTCACTCCTGCCCCACTGACTCGTCAACGCGGGTCTCGTTTCATCAGGGAGGTCCACCACGCCATCCGCGACGAGTTGGCCTGCATCTGCCGTGAGCACACCCTTCCGACACGCGTCGAGCCGGGCGGCCTCCTCCCCACAGCCGCCGCCACCCTCCAGCTTGACTTCATCCTCGAGGACCGGGAGCACGACGCCATGTGTGTCATCGACGTCACGACGGTGGATGCTCAGGGAGCGACTGCCACTTCGGAGGGCCGAGCTCTCCGACATGTAGAGGAGACCAAGCGGACGAAGTACAAGCCGGCACTAGTCCATTGGCCGGGATGGGTCCTCTGTCCGCTTGCCTGGGAGACGCTTGGCGGCCTGGGACCGGCAGCATGGGACTTTCTGCACCACCTCTCACAGCTTTGCTTGCAGCAGGGGCATCATGGGGCATCTCTAGACGACCTGGCGACCTCGACGAGCCGGTCGGTGGCCTTCCTCGCCCGACGCCTCTCCCTTGCGGGCGTCCGCCGGCAGTGCGCCGTCATTCACCGCACGTGCGTCGCTCACGGCCGGTTGGATGTGGAGCTCTGGCACGACTTGCAGCAGTGCCTGCCACCTCCCTCGCTCCAGGGCCTTGTGGCTCTTTCTGACCTCTACTACGTGGAGCCGGTGGACGCCCGAGTGTAGCGGTCCTGGCCACAGGACCTTGCCCGTTAACCCTGCTCTCGCTGTTCTGTGGATGTGGTCTTTACCATATCTTGTTTGCGGTGGCGCTCAGAACATTGGCATCCTCCCCAACATGTGCAATAAAACTTTTTTTTTCGAAAAAAGCCATAGCCATAGCCATTCATGTCGTTATTTTCTAGGCGTGAGCTCTTTGCCTGAAACGCCATCCCTACGGTCAAAAAGATATCCTTGCATTCATGCTCACAGAAGGACCTCCATGTCATCCGTATCTCACTCCTCACATCTAGCGTTATCCTGCCTTTTCATGCTGTGGAGCACCGCGCCCAGGGTTGAAGAAGCTGGAGGTTGGTGGGACGATGGTTGGAAACTTTGTCCGTACATCCGTTGGCGATTTGAGGCTGTCTTGGTTTGTGTGTTGCTGCTTCTAGCTGGCTGGAGGTCTAAGAACCCCGTCAGACAACGTCAACTTCCGTAGCAGCTCAAGGTCTTCTGACCGGAAATCCTCGTAAGAATCGGACTTCACGATGCCCTTGTCGATGCTCATTGTTTGTTGTGCCACTTCTAATGTCAACGTCGATACCACTCTGTTCTTAGGCTCCGTGCTGATGTGCACGAGGAACATCGGGCTCGCCTTTCCCACTAGTTCACGCTCCAAAAGGTGAACGAGAATAGATCGCCAGAAGTCAACGAAGCGTCGACGCTCGCGGAATTTATGAATGGCCCGAGCCATCTCCTCGCCAAAGACATCTCTAAAGGGCATGAGACGCCCATCCGCCGCAGCCCTCGTTGCATCAGCAGGCCAGATCAGATCCACTAGCCAGGCGCACCCCCCGCCACATATTGCTGTTGCTATCAGCGGAACTTACAACGAGGCGCAACACTCTGTGGCTGGAGCTATCGCTCTCGCTCTCGCTCAAGGCTCTTGTCCCTAGAGCATCCACGCCAGAGCCTCGGCCCGGGCCGAGGCTCTAGCGTGGGTGGCTGAGCTTGTGGAGCAATAGTGGCAGCTTGTCCAAAGCGACTGGCGCAGTCGAGGCTGGTGGCGGTGTCTTCTGCCTGTTTGCAGAGGCTCTTTGCAGCGACAGCATATAAAGGTCTCCGGATAACCATGTCAAGTCTCCACGCCCAGAACGAGGAGATTTTTGACGAGTTGGCCGGTTGGGGTGCCACTATGTGCTTAGAACGTCCAGTGTCAGCAGCACCTCAACCGGCCAACTCGTCAAAAATCTTCTCGTTCTAGACGTGGAGACTTGACATGATTATCCGGAGACTTTTATGTGTTGCCGCTGCGAAGAGCCTCTGCAAACAGGCACAAGACAGCGCCACCAGCCACAACCGCGCCTGTCGCTTCGGTTGATCTGCCACTATTACCCCACAAGCTCAGCCACCCACGTCAGAGCCTCGACCCGGGCCAAGGCTTTGGCACGGATGCTTCAGAGACTGGATCTCTAAATGAGAGCAACAGCCCCAGAGTGTTGCGCCTCGTTGCAAACTCCGCTAATAGCAGCAGAAACGTGTGGCGGGGGGTGTGCCTAGCTAGTGGATCTGGACTGGCCGGCTGGTGCGACGAGGGGTGCGGCGGGTGGGCGTTTCATGCTCATTGGCGATGTCTTTGGCGAAGAGATGGCCCGGGTCATTCCTAAACTTCGCGAGCGGCGGCACTTCTTTGACTTCAGGCGGTCTGTTCTCTCACTTTTTAAAGCGTGAACTAGTGGAAAGGGCAAGTATGATGTTCCACATACACATCAGCACGGAGCGCAGGGACAGGCACATGTCGACCGTGACATTGAGGGTGGCAAAACAAGACATGGGCATCGACAAGGGGATCGTGAAGTTCGCTTCTTAGAAGATTTCAAGCGAGAGGACCTTAAACTGCTGCGGAAGTTGACGTTGTCTGACGGGGTTCCTAGACCTCCAGGCAACCGGAAAGAGCAACACACAAACCAAGATAGCCTCAAGTCGTCAATGGATAGAAGGACAATGCTTTCAATCGTCGTCCCACCAAATTCCGGCTTCTTTAACTGTGGGCGCGGTGCTCTACAACATTAAAAGGCAGGACAATACTAGATGTGAGGAGTGAGACGCGGATGACAAAGAGGTCTTTTCATGGAACCAAAGCAAAGACATCTATTTTATCGTAGTGATAGCATTTTAGTCAAGGAGATCACGCCTAAAAAAAGCGACATACAGGGCTATGGGGTTTACTCTGCATACAATGTTTTGTAGAAGGAGATAGTCTTGGTGTAGGTTAGTCCTAATATGCAAGAATCTGATGTTGAGGGTCTGGCATCTGCTCCTCGAGTGTAGAATGCTCTTTGATCTCAGGTGACCAATGGTTGTGGCCTCGCGTAATCACAGGTGGCTCAGGTGGAGCCACAAGTGGCGTGGAGTAACCACAGGTGGCTCATGTGGAGCCACAAGTGGCCTGGAGTAACCACAGGTGGCCATGAGTGGCCAGGAGTGGCGAGGAGTGGCCAGGGTTGGCCAGAGGCAGCCTGAGGTAGCCTGAGGTGGCCACAGATGGCAAGAGATTGTCACAGGGCACCTACCCTCTAGCCTAGATGCCAGGAGACCAGCCACACTGGTGGGTTGTGGACAGTCTTTGGTCCTTAGCCTGTGATGGGAAAAGGCGCGCCCTCATTATAAGTGGGGCGGGCCTTAGGGCGTAAGGCGCACCTTACGCCTTTTTGTCCGTTTCTACTTCCAGCACCACGACGACGGATTGAAAAAAGAAAAATGTGGTGGTGTAGAGCTCACTGCGTACATGACAATGAGGCCAAATTCGGCATCTGGATTGTAACATTTTTGCGCTAGAAGTCAGAAAACAGCTTGTAAAGACCATGTTGCGAATGCCATGTCAGATGGACATGCCATGCTATGGTCAGCTAGCTCACATCATGCTTTTTGCTGCGTTTGACAATCGTTCACGATCGGTTCTTTCGATGACGGGGGTCGAGTACCTGCCGTTGACGGTCGTCAATCCGCTGCCTTGTGTGCCTCGGGGAGTCTATCTGTCGAGCGTGCAGCGGTTGAAGCGGAAATAGGATTCCCAGCACGTGTCGCGTTTTCTTTTTCTTCGTTTGCGATGTTGAAGGAAGGTTTGTGATGTTTGAAAAAAGAATCTTTTGCATGAACCCGTTCGACAAACTGGCGGTTGTCCATTGAGCTGTTGCGAGACATGCCTAGCCTTGACGTTCTTTTTTTTCCTTGCTAGTCAACAAGCATATTGACGCGCTCTGACTTGCTCCAGCCAACGGCCGCTGACGGTGACAATGACTAACAACGACGATAAAATCAGTTGGCCGTCATCGATAGCTCGTTGTTGACCCATGTGTATGCGACTCCTATCCTGCATGCCCACGGTAGGCTTTTGGAGTCGACTTCGTCATACTTATCTGGGACACCGACTGTCGATCCGCACACACTCCACGAGCTCTGCTTAGATTCAAACCTCGCGTGCAAGGCGAGTTCGACGGTAGTTAGAGAGTTTTTTTGTCGTTTTCCACGGCAAACCTGCTGCGAAAAACGCCTCAGAGTCAGTACATCTTGAATTGCCGTGGAAAGATCTACCAACCGGAAGACGTCTGCCATCTCCCGACCACTCTGCGACCTCTATGGAAAAAGGCACGCCCTCATTAAAAGGGGGACGCGCCTTAAGGCGTTAGGTGCGCCTTACGCCTTAAGGCGTAAGGCGCGCGCCTTGCCAACACTGTCCTTAGCTATTTGAACTAGGCTCCCATTGTCATGAAACAACACAACAAATACTCTTGCCTTCATTTCTGCCAAGTGGCTCAACTTCTCTCTTACTTGTGCACATAAGGTCCTCTCCTCACCTTGGACCTACACTTTTTACATGGTATCAGAGCCATAAGAGAGTGCGTTGTGCTCCTCTTGATCCCTCCTTTAGTAGGGAGAGAGTCCTCGTTGGCTCACCTCTGGCTATCCTTCCTGAACAGAATGGTTGCAAGCCATGGCTACCATTGAAGGCATGCCCTCCGTCTCTATCTTCAACGACGCCAACTACGACTCATGGGCACGCCGCCTTCGCTTTGCCCTCGCCAATGCCAAGGTGTGGGGCCACGTCACAGGAGACATCACCAAACCACACCCACAGCTGACAAGGAAACTCGTATGGCGTGGGAAGACAACAAGAACAAGGCTATGTTTCTGATTGACAGAGCTCTTGACTCGAAGTGGTCAGACATCTACGATAACTGCGATTCGGCGAAGGCAATGTGGGACAAGGTCAAGGCAGCACACATCAAAGCTTCGTTTGATGGCGCGTTTGACCTCCTTGGCCGTATCTTCACCCTGCGCTACACCCCTCAAGAAGGCATGGTTGCCTACATCGCGTGCATTGAGAGCATTCATGCCAAACTGAAGGCCATCAATGGCGATGAGATTCACAAGGCTGAAGCATTTGCTCAATGATCTGCCATCCGAGTGGGATGTCTTCATGCTCAGCCTGCGCCATCTCAACAAAGATCTTCTCACGTTCGACTACGTTACGGGGCGTCTCATGGAAGAAGAGAAGGAAATCAACCGTAAAGAGGAAGCTTCTGCCTTCATTGCCTCCAACTTTCATGGGAACAAGCTCACCTCCACAACTTCTCAGGGTTCAAGCGTGGTCTCCTCCAACAAGGGGAAAGGCTCCACAACAATTGGGCCAAGGACCAAGTGTTCTTTTTGCGGCATCAAAGGGCACACAAGTGAGAAGTGTTTCCGCAAGCGTGAAGCCGAGTGGTACAAGACTCATGGCCACAAGTGCGTACCCCATTTCTCAAAGGGTCAACCGGAGTCCAACTCCGATAGCGAAGGGATTGTAGAATCCAATATTGTGGAAGAGCCATTTGATGAATGCTTTGTTTTCATGGCTAACACTGGTACAAGTCCAACCCTCTCATCCGCTAAGGAGAAGAAAGATGTGCTGGACACCGGATGCACATCACACATCTTTCCGTCTCTCGATGTGTTCTGAACATACAAGACAAATACATCTTCAAGGAAAGTTTTTGGCTTCACTCCAAAGATCACTGCAAAACTTCAAGGCAGCGGAGCAGTACACCTGCAAACTTCGTGTGGTACTCTAGTCCTCAACGGGGCACTTCATGTACCAGAGAGTTCCCACAACTTCATCTCCGCCTCCGTCCTTGACGACAAGGGGCACACCATTCTCCTCCGCCAGGGAAAATTCACCATTTGGAACAGGAAAGATCAGGTTGTTGCAACCGGAACACATGACAAGAACTTGTGGGTCTTTAATCCTCCAAGCACTAGTCTGCATGTAACGGCCAGTGGGGAGGGACAGCCCGACACCCCGTCTGGTTGTCCAGTTGATAGTGTTGACACTGTGGGACTGATTCATTCTGCAGATGCTGCCTTACCTTGTGGAAAAGACAGTGTCCTCCCTCAACCAAAGCATCCACAAGAGATATTAGACCTTTGGCATCGTCTACTCGGTCACCTTCACCACAAAGCCGTCCTTCACCTCGCGTAAGCAGCTACAGGGATGCAGGTACAAGGGATCAGCACACTTGCAAACCCATGCCATACTTGTCTTAAGGGCAAGCATCATCGCATGCCTTTCCAAAGAGCAACACACGATCAAGCAGACCGCTCCAACTCGTCCACATGGATGTAGCTGGTCCATTCCGTAACCTATCCAAAGGGGGCTACCGGTATGCTCTTGTGATCGTGCATGATTTCTCACAGCATGTGAGAGCTTTCATGCTCAAGACTAAAGCCGATGTCTTCAAGCACTTCAATGAGTTAGCTGCTGAATGCGGGACCCAATTTAGACGACCTCTTCAAGTCATTCGCACAGACGGTGGTGGAGAGTTCGTGTACGACGAGATGAAAACCTTCCTTAGCAGCAGAGTCATTCTCCATCAACGTTCGGCCCTCTACACCCCTCAACAAAATGGGTTGACTGAACGTGCCAACAGGACCTTGTTTGAAATGGTTCGTTACATGCTACACGAGTGGTCGTTGCCACTGGAATGGTGGGGGGAAGCGCAAATGCAAGCAGTGTATATGAGGAACAGGTGCCCCTCACAAGTACTCCGAGGACAGACCCCTCTCGCTTTGTGGAGCAACCGGTCTCCAGATCTGACTATGGCGAAGGTATTCGCGTACGAAGCTTGCCCCACGGAGTGTGCGATGCATTTACCTTGGAAGTCAACCCGGGACCAAGGCTTACCGGCTGTTCAATCCTACAACAAACATTTTCATCATCACGCGAGAGGCAGAATTCGACGAATCTGTCTGTGGTCTTCCAGTTTCAACACCTCAACCTCCAAGCAACCTCATCATTCTCTAGCATCAAGCTCCAACACCAATGGCACAGGTGGAATGAGCTCGACACCTTCAAGCGGGAGATGCACCAACAGTTTGCCATGAAAGACCTCAGGGAGCTTGAGTTCTACTTGGGCTTGCACGCTATCCGGGACAGGGCTGAGCGCACACTGACGCTCCACCAAGGGCCATGCCTATCACAGGTTATGGCCAGGTTCAACTTGGCCGCTTGCAAAACTGCGGCAACCCCTACAACAGAAAAACATGCGCAGACTGCAGCCCTCTCACCCTCCACAGAATCTGAACGCGAGGCGACCAAAAACATCCCGTACGCCTCCCTAGTGGGTTCTCTCATGTATGCCATGGTTGGTAAGCGACCGGATTTGGCCTTCGCCATCGGCCTTCTCGCACGTTTCATGGCACAACCTGAGACAAGTCACTGGGAGGGAGCCAAGCATGTTTTCCGTTACCTCCAGAGCACCAAATATCTCGGTCTTGTACTTGGTGGCTCCGGCCCTCTCGTCCTTGCTGGATTCTGTGATGCATCATGGGCTGATAATGTTGACAACCGTTGCTCTATCCTCGGTTACTGCTTCACGCTCGGCAAAGGCGTGGTGAGTTGGAGCTCCAAACGCTCTCGTTGTGTGGCTCTCTCTACAACAGAATCTGAGTACTATGCGGGCACAGAGGCGAGGAAAGAGGTCATCTGGCTACGCAAACTTTTGGGCGAGCTCAACCTGCCACAAGAGACCGCAGCTCCTCTTTGGTGCGATAATCAGTCCGCTATCCACCTCACCAAGAATCCAGTCTTCCATGCCCGCACAAAGCACATTGAGACAAAGTATCACTTCATTCAAGACCTAGTGGAGAGCGTGGTTGTAGAGGTCAGGTATGTTCCAAGCACAGAGAACGTGAGCGACATCCCCTACTGATCCATTATTTCGATATTAATGTTTTTCGGGCTTGTCGAATTTGAACGAATTTTTTCGTTACGCCGAAATCAAGGGATCACCAAATTATTTATAAAGTGCAATAATCGAATTTAAGGGTTCATGGAAAATATTTGGGACACCAGGTTCAAAGTGCCATGTGGTTGAGTACGAATGTGTTGCTCTCTGGAAAAAAAAGGACTTCGACGAGCAACGCTCGCCTCCACGAGCGCGAGCGTTCAAACGCAAAAAATTCCTCGCGTTTGAACGCGAGAAGTGGGGAAGCGGGGAAGCGGGGCAGCGAGAGAGCGGGGGAATTGCTCTCCCGCTCTCTCGCTGCCCCGCTGCGCCGCTGCCCCGCTGCCCCACTGCCCCGCAGCCCCGCTGCCCTGCTGCCCGGTGCCCCACTGCCATGCTACCCCGCTGCCCCACTACCCCACTGCCCCTCTGTAGTGCTGGCCCGCTGCCCTGCTACCAGGCTGCCACGTCGCTGCCACGTCGGCCCACAACAGCCTCGCGAGCAAACGGGGCACCAACGCCGAATTCAAGGAACACCGAGAAATTGAACTTCACCACTCGCCGAATTCAAGGGTCCACCTAGTGAATTTTGGATGAAATTAACAACCCACGTAATCAATTTGAACCCGATAAAAATTGAACGAAACTAAGGATCACAAAATTCACAAAAATCTGTTCGTCGAAATTAAGGATCACTAGGGTCTTGACAAAGTCGCTCCCTCGAGAGTGGTTTGAGTACCTTCGCGAGCATCTCCGGCTTCTTAGCCTTCCTACACCAACCACCAGCAGCCAGGGGGGGTGTTGACAAAATTGGCCTTGGGTTGGGTTGGCGCAAGGAGATAGTCTTGGTGTGGGTTAGTCCTAATATGCAAGCATCTGATGTTGAGGGCCTGGGTTTTGCTCCTGGAGTGTAGAATGCTTTTTTATCTCAGATGACCACTGGCTGTGGCCTGAAGTAATCACAGGTGGCACAGGTGGAGCCACAAGTGGCCTGGATTAACCACAAGTGGCTCAAATGGAGCCACAAGTGGCTTGGAGTAACCGCAGGTGGCTCAGGTGGAGCCACAAGTGGCCTCGAGTAACCACAGGTGGCCAGGAGTGGCCAAGAGTGGCTAGAGGCAGCCTGAGGTGGCCACAGATGGCAAGAGATTACCCTACCGCCTGATGAATTCGTTGTCCAAAGTAATTTACCAGTTGTAATCGTGATTCGTTTCGGGAAAATCCAATTTCTTGTTTTCAAATTGCACGAAATCACTTCACTCTGTTGTCTTGAATTCGTTTTTTTAACCTGGAGACGGTCTCGCTCGACTCTAGGCCTCTCGATTTTCGGTGTCGGTGGTCATGCGACACCAGAAAATCGGGCATTCCAGTGGCCGCCCGAGGTTACGCGACTGCACTTTAGATTTCGTTACGTCCTCGAGTGTCGACCTCGCTTGAGGAATTAATAAAACGTTTTCGTTATCCTGGGATGATATTGAACGTGTAGCCGAATAAAAGAATTTGTGGTCCCGGTGAAATAATTAATAACGAAATCATTAGGCAGTAGGGTATCATAGGGCACCTACCCTCCACCCTAGATGTCAGGAGACCAGCCACACAGCTGAGTTGTGGACAGCCTTTGATCCTTAGCTATTTAGTCTAGGCTCCCATTGTCATCAAACAACACGACTACTCTTGTCTTCATTTTTGCCAAGTGGCTCAACTTCTCTCACTTGTGCACATAAGGCCCTCGCCTCACCTTGGTCCTACACTTTCTACATGTTTTTGGAGGGTAAGAACCTCAACTGAGAAAATAAAACAATGAATATCGATTTCTTTCTTTCATTTCTTAACAATCTGACGGTTTTTTGGGTCGCTAGAGAGGTCAATCTTGACATCTTTTGTGCAAGGAATCCATTTCCGCAATCCAAATATGGTTGAGAGCACTCTGAGGCCCAGGATTGAGGCATATCGACCATAAATCAACATTGGGCAAATATCAACCAATATTGAGCAATGTCGAGGTGTGAAATGTATAGAAATATCGAAATCGAGAATGTCAAAATATTGAAATATCGATATCACCGCAATATTCCCACACCTGTGGTCACACCATGCTATACTGTGCTGCAATATGCAATGCCATGCCATGGTTAGCCATGTGATGCTAGGGACAATAGAATGGCATGCTTTGCCATAACCATGGGAGGAGGAAGCCTGGAAACACCAACAACGAATGTTTCATGTCATCAATGGCAACGTGGAACCCAAACTGGGCAAAACCCACGCACACGCACACAAGCACACAAGCACAGTCGCACCTGTATTTGAGGTAGCATGCCACAAGGAACCGTAGGAAGGAGTGACCGCGTGCGCCAAAGGGGCTCTTCGTGTGCAGCACCGCCACGTGGTCATCGTCCAACGTCAGCCTGGCGAGCGCATGAGGTCAGGAGAGGTGGAAAAGTGACATGTAGTAAGAGGATGCCGCACGGAGCTGAAAGCAGCACCCTCAGGACGTGTGTGTGTTGGATGAGTGTTGAGGGGGCTTTTCGTGCGCAGCGCCATCACGTGGTCGTCATCCGACGTCAGCGTGGTCAGCATGAAGTGAAGAGAGGGGGCAGGGGACCACATAACACGACGCCATATAGGGCTAATTATGGTCCACTCTTGATGTGGGATGGGTGTTCTGGCATGACCTTGGCGGCATGCCACCTCGGCAGCATGTGCAGGCAGGTAAAGGTGCACGAACGAGTACTCGGCGAGCATTCAGCTCGCTATTCGCATGCAGCACCTTTTTGGCTAAGTCGCACTCGCATGCACGAGTAGTAAGCGAGTACTTGCGGTGGTACTCACGGCGGGCGAGTACCACCGCGAGTACCACCTGACGCGGGGTACTCGCGGCGGCGGAAGATTGCAGGAACTAATTTGTGCGGCGAGGGGG
>SZWC01002960.1:192582-212608 GCA_023375785.1 Penium margaritaceum | reverse complement strand
GTACGTCGGCTCCACCGGACGACACTCCATCAGCGCCGCGTCTCGCCGTCAGTCATCTGCACGCCGATGTACACAAGCCGGGAGGACACAACAGAGCACAATGAGAGATATGCAAAAACCAACAGTGTTGCTCAACGGTAATGTGCTTTGTGCATGCATGAAACACACCACACTTCTCTGCAATGGAAATTACACACTGGCTTTCAGATTTCATAATGATGCAAGGCATAGAATTAGAGATGGTGTAGCCACACTAGAATAGTGTCTCTTACATTCGACGAAAGTGATTGTTTTCCTTCGACTATTCGAGCACACAATTGATTATGTTGTCCGTGGACGAATTAATCTTGAAAGTAACAAATCCCTGATTGTCTACATACATTTTCATGTTCCGCATCAGGTCTCCCAGGGACTGTGGGCAGAAAGCGAGTTGGGTACGTCTAACGCGCAATCCCCTAGGGCGTGCGCATGGATGTGGCAGACTGCAAGCATCAAAATGTCTTCCAATGCATGTAATCACTTCTGGAGGGTGCGCTTGGCCGTCTCGAAAGGGTGGGAGAGCATTGAAGCGAGCTGCAAGCTCACATTGCAGCTCGCTAGTGCGACTTCGGTCTCAAATCTTAGAACTTTGAAGACTTGAGAGCCAAACGTGTGGGGAAACACCAAGGGAATGAACGAAACTTTGGCCAAAATAACACTAGTCGCCTGGAACGAAGCAGGTCTGAAGTTATATGTTCATCAATCATAATTGAGTTTAATCGTCACTTAATTGAGTTTTGGAAAATAGGTGAATACAAAAGATTGTACGATACCTCACCAGCCCCAGCCTGAAGCACAACATGCACTGTCTCTGATGAGCTACGTGCAATGCAGCCTTGCTTGTCCCCATACCACAACATAGATGTACCACCCACCATCAACACATATCATGTCCGACTGTCCTCATCACGGCTCTAGGCCCAATCATTGTCTGTGTTGACATTGACTACCACCGAACGTTGCCGTCGAAACCAAAGTCTGGGATATACTATGGAAACCAAGTACCGCACCACTCACACAATCGCGTGAAGGCCTCTTTCTAGGGACAAAGCAAGAACTTTGCAAGGCGGTTGACGGCAAAGAAGATGTCGGATCGAGTGGTCGTGGCCAAGTACATTAGAGAGCCAACAAGGCACAAGTACATGGCCACATCCATCGTCTTTCCCAATTGTGTTGGATCATCTACCTTCGAGGTATCATGTCCATCAACTGTGATGGAGGTGTTGGCTGTGGGAATTGCAATGAGGAGGTCAACGAATTGCTGCTCCATAATATAAGCGTAACGTGTCTGGTGCTAAAAGAGTGTGCGTTGCTGTCAGTCACACATGATATTTGTCACAAAAAAAACAACTGTATGGTCAAGGTCCTTCATCCCAGAGGCAGCTTGAAAGACTTCCTTGGCCTTTGTCGTGGACTCCATCAAAAGAATCGCGATCAGGAGGGTCGTCCACATAGACCAAAATGGTTGTGAGGCTCTCACTTCTCCAACTGAGCAAGAGGGGCGGGTAGGTGTCACTCTGTATTTAACCAGCACATGTCACTGTGCTGGTGATCACCTAGTTCTAACATCATGGTGACTACTTCAAGACGTACAATGCCTTGCACAAGTGCCAGACCATATCACCAACCTCGAGACTAGGTGGCTGGAAAATGTAGATCTCCTTTCCTATGGTACCATGGAGGAATGGGTTGTTCACATCCATTTGGTGCACCTCCTATCGTGGTGAAAACCAACCCCAAACAGAGCACAAGCGATGGTCATGCGGCCTAGTGCAAAGGTATCAGTAAAATCCCACCATTAACCTATGAAAACCCCTTGGCCATCAAGCAGGCCTTGTAGCAATTCAATGTGCCATCAAAGCTTCACTTTCTTGCGACCCACTTGGTTTATATATCCTTCTACCCATGGAGTGGGTTAGCAAGCTTATCGATTGCGTCCTCACGGATGGCTCTTAGCTCATCCTCACAAGTGGCACGCCATATCTTTGTATTCTTTGCTGAGAGTGCCTCCTTCAACTTTTCTAGATCACGAACCGTTGAGGGATGACTCTGGGTAGCCAAGACACACACATCTGGACTCTGTCTAACCAACAAAAAGCCAGTTTCGGCATTGCAAGCAAGGAAGAACTCACGGTAGACCAAATCATGACCACCAAGCCATGTTGGGTGCACCTCAATGTAGTTTGCCTAAACACTCAGGCCAAGGGTGTTCGTGCCAAGCTCACCATACATTGGAAACACTACGATCAAGGCATCTTGATGCCAAGTGAGCAATTCGTTGAACACGCAAGGCCAATGGTCGAAGGCGACCACCGGTTGGCGCAGGTAGCCCGAGACTGAGGTACTCACCTCTAGCTACATAGCATGTGACAGAGCCTCAGCCGCATGGGCAGCTGGCTTGCAAGGAAGGAGAAAGGAAGCAAAGGGATCATGCATCAATGCTAGCGTATTTGTATGGGAGGCACGTGCAGGCACATGACCAAGTGTGACGGGGGATGAGGCCACTGGCATGGCAGCAAGTGTCCCAGAGAGGACTCAAACTGACACGAGAACAAGTGTGTCAAGGAACCAACACTGGCACGATGGTAGGTCTGCCAAAGGAAACCGACGAGGCCACTGGACCCACAGCCAAGATGGCCAGATCATCATAAGCCAGAAACCGATCCTTGGGTGAGGAAGCTCAGTCAGACCCATCTACAAGTCTAGACTCCCCCATTCCCCAAGAAGCCTCACAAGTGGGATCGTAGTCATTGGCAAATGAAATAATGTTTCACAGGTTCTGATACATGAAAGCCTCAAAGAAGAAAGCAACTCAAGAATCGACAATGTGGTGACAAGCAAGTTCCTATAATTTCCACGCATCGAGGAATTGCCGAACCACACACACATGTGACCTCGAGGTGAAACCTTGGAACCCTGATTGTCCTTGGTGTACTTGACATACCGTATTATCTTTTGTATACGCCTATTATCTAAAACCCAATTAAGTGATGGTTACATTCGACTATAATCTATTAGCATATAATTTCAGACCTACGTCGTCCAAGGCCACTGATGTTATTTAGGTGTCTTGTTTTGGCCGAACTATTGTGTCAATGCGCCGGATAGCAACGGTCTAGAAAACGGGTCCCGACATGGGAGCCCACCAACCGCTCTTGGTATTGCAACCAAGATAACATATCACCCTAGAACGAGGGATCCACACTTTATTTTCGTTCGGTCCGCAACCTCACGAAGTCTGCATGAAGGTCTTTAGTATCTACCGTTGGATGGACACTCTGTGAGGAGTCTCAAAGGCAAGAACTGTAAATGGATGCATGCAGGACACATGCTTTCATACTTGCAGAGTATTGCCAATGCTTCTGCTCATAGTGGCTCCACAGGAGCCAACGTCAGCCTACAGTCCTACTTGCCGCTTCCTAAGACCGCCAAGTGTCATCCTCAAGCCACGCTCTAGTAGAATTCCTAGAAGCTTCCTATCCCATTTTGGGCCACAAAGAAAAATGCGGCCGTCGGGGGGTTTGAGCCCGCAACCCTTGAACTCCGGCGCCTGTTCCAACTAGGCTACAAAGGTGTGTTTCCTATGATGATCTCCAGGGGACATACCCATTTTGGGCAGTGCATTCCTGGCCAATTCCAGAACAGACCAAGGGGATGTACTCCATAGGGCAGTGCATGCCTTGTCTTTCCGTGCAGCCAGCAAGCCAGCCAGCTAGCCAGTGGACAAGGTGCATACCATTCAACATATTGTTCATCCCCTTGGTATGTGAGAAGATTCCCGGAAGCGTCCTAGCTCAACTGTTCACCAGCCTGACAGCACTAATCTGACTAGCTGACTCACAGCTCATGCAAGGAACAGTGAGAGCAAGATTGGAGCATGTCATGTGAACCAAGACTTCACTTAAGCATGATGCAGAGTAAGTGAGAATTGAGCAGGTCAGGTCATAAGTGTTGTCCGCTAGTGGTGGTGCCCTGACGGGCTGCATTTTCCAACTGCAGACAAACTGGTCAAAAACCACATTTTTGGCTATATCTCCCTACTCATGCATCCGAATCAAGAACCGTCAAAACCAAATGGAGCAGGGTGCAAAACCCTACGCAACACATGTCCACACAACATCGTTCAGTCACCAAAAATTGTCTGATATATGGAAAACCTACAATCAGCCACTTGGCCTCACTGCCGAAAAGCCTGGAACAGTCGAGCCTAAGCCCCAACTCCTCACGAGTGTTGCCGTTGGATAGTCGTGGAGTCTCGGGCGCTCCCAAGGCCAGGTCAGCTCCTCCGCTGGTCTGAGGTGGCTGTCTCGTCAGGGATCTGCACGAGCATGGACATGAGCCAAGGGGTCATAGTAAGCTGTGGACAACATCACTCGCACATGACTGGATGGCGAACGAGTCCATGAACGTACAGGTACTGACAAACACAAGCAGCAGCTGGCATGAGGAGGTCAATCAGCAGCGAGCGCAGGGCAAAGTCCCACAAGGCATGCAGCCATAAGAATGTTTTTACGACCAATGACCTTTTTCAGGAAGTCAGCACGCTACACATCCGTACCTATCCAGATGACCGAAATCTAGTGTTTCTAGACAAGTGTACACATGTAGTGATGCTCAACACCAATATGCAATCATGAAACACACTTGTGTTTTTGGTGATGGCGATCGCGCTCTAGTTGTCACAGCGTAGCACAACAGGGGGGAGGGACTGACGCAACTCCTGCAACAGACGCACAAGCCACACACTCTCACCAGTCCCAACAACGAGTGCCACTCACTCGGCCATAGCAATAATGTGAGCAATGCAGCCCAACTTACCACTCCACGAGGACACAGCGGTGCTGCCAATCAAGAAGATGTAGCCTGTCCGACTCTTACCATGTGGACTCCAAGCCCAGTCACTGTCAGTGTAACCGTCAATCACCATACAGGGATGAGTGGGGTAGGACAGACCAATGCACGCGGTGAGCACGACATACCTCACACGCTAGACAATAACTTCCAGACATCCCGCGCGGTGCATGGGAGAATTGTGCAAGCAGGTTGACAGTGAAGGCGATGTCGGTTCGCATCGTTGTGGCCACGTACATGAGCAAACCGATGACTCATAGGTATAGAGTTACGTCGACAAACTCCCCTAGCTCAACCGGATCGTCGACCCTCAAGGCATTCTGTCCATCAGGTGTGAGGGGTGTGGATGTAGTGCAAATAAGAGCAAGCAAGTTAGCAAAACGCTCCTCCAAAGATGAGAGCGTACCGCTCTTGATACACGAGGAGTGTCCGACGTGTTCAATTGCACACGACCTACATGCCCACAAACACTACAGCCTCCCCAAGTCCTTCGTCTTCCTTTACCTGTAGTACTTCCTTGGCTTCCTCAACAGCCTTGAGGTCAGGGGAAGTGATTAGGAGGTCATCTATGTAGACCAGAATGGTCATGAGCGACGCAGGGGCTTATGAGAGGAAGAGAGAGGGGTCCAAGGTACTCTGGACGTACCCAGTCCTCAATAGTGTGCTATTGATCTCTTTGCTCCAACAACAAGGCGACTGCTTTAGACCATACAAGGCCTTCCGCAATTGATACACACGGCCAGTGCCGTCCTCGAAGCCGGGAGTCTAGACCATATAGATCTCCTCCTCTAGCTTTCCATGGAGGAAAGCGTTGTTCACGTCCATCTGGTGTAGCTCCCATTCATGTTGGGTTTTCTGGCACATCAAAGCCAATGTTGTGGTTGTGAAACTGACAGGGACAAAGGTCTTGGTGAAGTCGATACCTTCCACCTGAGAGAACCTCTTGGCAACCAGTTGTGCTTTGTACCATTCCACTGAGCCACCTGGCTTCAAATTCTTGAGAAAAACCCACTTGGCGTTAACAATCGTGCGACCGTGAGGCAGGTCCACAAGCTCGAAGACCTTGTGCTCCTTGATGGCAGCAAGCTCGGCATGGGACGCAACGCGCCAAAGGGCCGAGTCAGACCCAGCCAGAACCTCGTGGAGTGTGCTCGAGTCCGGTACCATACCGGCCATACTGGGGTCAGGCCTCGCGTCAGTCACGCTGCACATGGCCAGGGCATAGGCGATAGAGGGAGGACCCAATGTGATTATTGAATCTGAAGAGTCAAGTGCTCGTAAGCAAGGAGCACCTGGTGGAGCTCGGGAAACTGACGGTTCTTTACGGCCAGGATCTAATGCTTAAGCTTACCGATCTAGAAGGCCCCTACGGCGAGCTGCTATGTCGGGGAAAGCACACTAGTGACATGATGGGAGGTGGAGGATATGGAAATGAGACCTTTCTTGTGGCTCGCTGCTGCTATGGTGGTGACACCATAGTGCACTTGCACTCTGCCACAATGGTTGTTGTGGCTGTTGTCGCTACTACTATAGATTTAGATGGCGGTTGCACTCTACCCCCCCAGCTACCGGTGCCGTCGTAATGGCTACTGTCTACCACTTCTGTCGCTGCTACTATTGAAGCCGCTAGAGGTCTAACGCTGCCATAGAACATACGACAGCCATTTCCCCGCCCCAGTGGGTCTGGAAAAAACATTGAGGCCTGTTTCAGCCCAGGAACACCGTGGATGGACCCCCCTAGCTGCCGGAAAAATCCGGCATCGTTCCTCCCGCCCTAGTGGGCGTGAAAAAATGGGAGGGTCTTGGGAAGCTCCAGGTACCTGTCCCAACCCCCAACCCACCGAAGGGACCAGTAGGGGCAGCCTAAACCGAGAGGAGAGGGGAAGACCAAGGAAGAGAAGAGACAGTCGCGGCTGCTGTTGAGGCTCCTGTAACTGCCGCCAATGATGCCTGTGCTGCTACCACTCCTCCTATTGCTACTCCTCCTGTTGCTGTTGACGCCGAGCACTATATCTGTAAGCTCCTACTGATGCACGTTCCTCCTACTCTAAACTGTTGCTGCTTACTTCTGCTGCTGCTGCACGCTGCCGCCACTACTGCTAGTTGTTGTTGTTGTTGTTGTGTGGAGCTGCAGGTGCTAACAGCCAATACTTTGGCCGAGTCCTCAAATTTTAGAACATCCACACTAGAAAGTCAAGGTTGTCCTAATCAAGCGAAGTTTGGACCACAGAGGCTCCTGGATGTGCTAAACATGATGGTGAAGTTTTTGCTTGGGAAAACATTGTTAAAATGTTGCAAAACGTCACTTTCTCCCTTTCTCTCCAAGTTTTAGCAGGAAGACAAATCAGTGGTGCACTGTAGTCTTTCCTAGTGGTTGTAGAGTACAAAACGAAGCACAAATAGTAGCTCTTGTGAACTTATCAGAAGAACGTTCCAACACACCCTCAATTGCCAAAGACAGCATTCGTTTGAAGCCGGGACAAACTCATGCCCACGAGGAGGTGGTGGCTGACGCGATTTGCGTCTATGGCTCCTCCATGTCCATGCGGCTTCTGAGAAGCTGCACAGATAGGGACTGCGGTGGCGCACGCTGCTACTACTGCTGCTGCTATTGCTGCTTCTCCTACTGTCGTCGAGCTTGACGACATTGGCCTTAAGTCATGACGTTGGCTGTTGCTGCTGATATTTCTGATGCCGTCGTCGATGCTCCTACTGTTGCTATTGTGGTCGAAATTGCCAGCACTCTTCTGTGCTGCTACTCCACTGCTACTATGGTGCTACTGCGTTGATGTGCTACTACCTTGCTGCACCCCTCCTGCGCAACTACTCTGTTGCACATCTACTCCGACCTGTGCCTCGAAATGGCACAAGTTGGTGGGTCCTCCTAGGACCTGTTGCTATTGTTGTGTGCTACTGCAGCTCACTGCTACTCTGATTGATATGTCTCTACTATCAAGCACAACAATCTCTAGCTTGTTGCTCTGATACTATGAGAACATTCCAGGAAGCTTCTTAGCTCGACTGTTCTCTAGCCTGACAGTAGTGATCTGGCTAACTGACTCACAGGTCATGCAAGGAACAGTGATAGCAGGATTGCAACACGTCATGTGAACCAAGGCTTCACTTAAGCATGATGCAGACTAAGTGACAGATGAGCAGGTCAGGTCATAAGTGTTGTCTGCTAGCGGTGGTGTGCCGAAGGGTTGCATTTTCCTACTGCAAACAAACCGGTAAAACACCACATTTTTGGCTACATAGCATGGTTGAATCACCAAGTGTATGATAAATGGAAAAATTGCAATGTGCCAGTTGGCCTCACTGCGGAAAACTTTGGAGCAGTCGAGTCTGAGCCCCAACTCCCCATGAGTGTCACCAGTGGATAGTCGTAGAGTCTCACGTACTCCCAAGGCCACGTCAGTTCTCCCACTAATCTGAGGTGGCTGTCTCGTCAGGGATGTGCACCAGCATGGGCATGAGCTGAGGGGTCACCATAAGCGGTGGACAATATCAGTATGTTCGCACACGTTTGGCCGTCGAGTCTTCAATTCAAAGATTTGAGACCGAAGTCACAAGGGTGAGTTGTGATGTGAGCTTGCAGCTCGCTTCAGTGTTCGCCCACCCCTTTCGGACGGCCAAGCGCGCCCTCCGGAAGTGACTACATGCATCGGACAGCATTCTAATGCTTGCAATCTACCACGTCCGTGCGCAGGCCCTAGGGGATTGCGTGCAAGACGAAGATATCTCGCGTTCTGCCCGTCGTCCCAGGAAGACCTAATGCGGAACGTGAAACTGTATGTAGACAATCAAGGATTTGGTTATTTCAAGAGTGATCCATCCACATACAACAAAATTCATTGTGTGCTCGAATAGTCAAAGGAAAAAAATTATTTTAGTCAAACATAAGATAAACTACGGTAAGCTAGGGAACCCTAGACGCGAACAAGACAAAGGTCAGCACGATGTCCAAACCACAACTCATATAGTGTGATGTGGCTCAGAAGAGGACCGTGCGACAGGTGGATATAGACCCACATAGTGTGGCAGAAGCTCTTAAATGCAAGAATCCAAAAGACCACACTCAGACTAAGTGGCACAAAACCGCATCCTCCATGGTGTAGTTCCAGTGCTCAGACACACTATTCTGTTGTGGTGCAAAAGAGGCAGAGAGCTGGCGATATGTTCATGCGTAGCAAAGAAGAAGTCTACCTCACCTGATATTCCCAACCACATTCCAAGAGGGACATGTCATGGGTGTGAAAAGATTGACATTCATCCATCACCAGCCACAGGCAGGCCACTATGACAACATCTCTCCTATGACAAAGGCTATAGTCCAACATCATCTGGGTGAATTCATCAATAAAGGTACGAACATAACGTCCCCGATCTGAATAATACTCATCAGGGAGGAAGCAGAGAAGATCCAAGCTGACCAACTCTAGCGAACGCAATGCCTGTGAGGTAGGGTAAGTGCAATGATGGTTCATACTCTGTGTGTAAAAGAGGTAGTCCACCTTGGACAGCTTCTCGAAGGAAGCAGTCTCAAGTCCAAGGGCTACCTGAGTCCAAATGAGCTTGAACACAACATCATTTTGCACATGGCAAAGGCAGTGTGCAACGGCAACGACGCACCACACAACCGCTTGGAGCCTTACAACTAGGGCTGTTAAACCGGGATCGAGACAAGATTTCTACATCTCCGACTCATTTTTTTCCATTCTGGTATGAGATGTCTTGTCTCGGGTTAATAGAACGAGAAAATCTTGGTCTCGTATCGATTTGTGCTTTAACTGTCTCGATCTTGTTTCAGTGTCGCTTACCTCCAACATAATCTCGCATTCTAGACCACAGCGAGGGACGAGCTACATGATAAAACGGGCAATTAGAATGCATCCACTTCACGACGGACTACATTCTGACCACGTGAAAGGTTTTCTCGCAAACAGCTACACCCTGCATTGTTTGATGTTCAAACCCACCAGTTTGCATGTCAAACCACAAAAACTTGATATGAGGACATGCAATGAGGATGACATACGGTTCTATGTTGCCACCTTGCCCAACGACTACAAGTATTGACCGCCAGACACGGAAGTGTTTCAGCAAACGACGTGTAATTGAACAATGAAACGCAAGTAGTGCATTCAACCATCGTCGGCAATCAAGTAAGGACTATTCACTAAGTCAATGATGTAAATTAATGACAACTTCATGAGTTTGCATAAATAAAACTCTTATGATTATTCTGAATTCGGTTGTTCTTCTAGACCCTCGATGACCATCGCTTGAAAACAAACATGCAGCGCATGAGTATTTCTGGCAGGTCCTCTAAGCTGGAAACAGTTTTAAAGTGCAAGTTGAGGTGGTTGCATTGTTGATGCAGCGTGCGAGCTTCCACGCTCGTTGCTTAGTCTGTTGCCCCCTCAGTCTGCTGCTCAAGAGTCTAAGTTTGAGTGCTCTATGCTTGTTACTCAGAGATATGCGTGCCAGTATTAGCGCCAGACAGCAGCTGAAAACTGGAAGTGACTGAAAAAAATGAGAATGAGCAACAATGGGAGACCCCTCCAAATTCTAGCTCCCTCCCAGCTCTGTAGACCTTGTTACTCATTTTCTAAGCCAATCAGAAAAAAGACATATTTTTTGCAGGCATGGTTTTCTTGGTGAGCCCTGCCAGATGGCAGACAGCCCAGAGCTGGGTGTCGTTCGTTTTGCCTGGAAACAGGACCATACCAAAATACGAGCATTGCAAACGCAGTCGTATGGTCAGAATCAGTTAGACAAATAGCACCGAGGAGTTATGGCTGCCTAAACCTATGCAGCGTCTACGCTAATCCCCGTACCAATAGTGCACGAAAATCATGAAACTTGGACCCTAGGCATACGGTGTAGTCAAACATGGCACTTGCATGCAGCATATGCAGCGACAGTGCCTGCTGGCGGCACGACTGCAGAGGAGGTCTGCCGATAAAGCTGAGCATGTTGGAGGGAGGAGGCTCCTACAAACTTTGTGTAGATCTCAACATGTGTCGGATCCACCGGACAACACTCCATCAGCGTCACGTCTCACCGTTAGTCATCTACATGCCAATGTATTGAAGTCGGGAAGACAGAACAGAGTACGAGTGAGAGATGTGAGAAAAAAACCAAGACTCCCCCATAACTCACAGGCGCAGTGTACATGGACGGGCAGAGAGCACAGAGACCAAGCGGATAGGGAGAGAGAGAACCTCATAGATGCCCACCGACTACGCTCACAGCCTTCTTGAACGAGTCACGCTTCAGTGCCTTGGTTAAAAAGTCAGCCAGCTGCCGTGTTGTCTCAACCCATACAATGTTGATGCTATCGTCATGCAAACGAATGCACATACTGATACTCGACATTGATATGCTTTGTGTGATTGTGATGCATGTCGTTATTGTCAGCAATGGCCACGGCACTTTCATTGTCACAGTGCAACGTGATGGTCATGATTGACTGACAGAACTCGGACAACAGGCGGTGCAGCCACACGCTCTCACAAGCGCCAAAACCAAGGGCAACATACTCAGCCTTAGCGGTACTACGCTCAATGCAGCCTTGCTTGCCGCTGTGACAGGATACAACCGTTCCGCCTACAAGGAAGATTCAGTCTTTACGACTCTTACGGTCTGTACTACCGACCCAATCACTGTTGGTGTATCTCGTTGCCACAACGGACAGATGTGGACAAAACATGAGGCCTTGCTATGGGGTAGAGGTGACATAACGCAATACTCAGATCACGACCTCAAAGTGGGATGACGCGGCTCGTGAGAGAACTGTGCTAGGAGATTGACGGCGAACGCAATGTCTGGACGCGTCGTCATGACCAAGAACATAAGTGATCTGATGACGGGCAAATATGTGGTCACGTCTACTGACTCCCCCACCACGGCTTGATTAGAGCTCTTGAGCATCGTTTTACCATCAGGCGACATGGGTGAGGATGCTCTCGATACGAGGAGCAGGTCCTTAAAGAAGCTCCCGCACAAGGTCTGGACGTAGGCGGCCTGATGGACATGCAGGATGCCCACAAAACGATCATGCTCAAGCTCCATGCACAGAAAGACTCGTGCTGGCTCGAGGTTCTTCATCTGGTAGGCAGCATGCAGTAGGTCCTTCACCCACTCGATGGCAACTGCATCTAATGATTCAATGAGCAGGTTGTGGACATAGACCAGGACAACGACGAGGGTCTGACCTCACGGACCGATGAACGATGTGGGGCCGGAAGAGCTGCGAAGGAAGCCGCCATTGATAAGCGTATGAATGATCTCTTGGTTCCAACAGCATGGTGACTACATCAAGCCATACAGGGCCTTCCGCGGAATCTAGACCTTGCCGGAGCCATTGTCAAAGCTTGCCCTCAAGTGAGCCATGGAGAAAGGCATTGCTCACATCAATCTAAGGCAGTTCCCACCTGTGCTGGGCAACCAGGGTGAACAACGCCCAGCTGGTGGAGAATCAACTGACCGGGGCAAAGATCTGGTGCCGATGGCCTTACGTCCTCAGGGGAGGTCGACGAGCTCATAGACGTGATGTTGCTTAATGGCAGTCAGCTCGTCCGCGCATGTAGCCTTCCACTGAGCGACATCAGGAGACGTCGGAGCCTCATGTAGGGTGGTTGGGTCCTCTCGTCGCTCCGTGGGGTGGACAGTGAGGGCGTGCGCGTCCCATGTCCCTGGTGGCATCCACGTGAGCGTGGCCGCAATGGCATACCGGTGCTCTTGATGGAGCAAGCCATAGCCCAAGGTTGCCCCTGGATGTAAGTCAGTGATGACTGGCAGTGTGGCCAAGCCAAGTGCCCTGGTGCCGGGGTCCCCACTCACGACTGTGGAAGTGGGTCTGACATGAGGTAAGGAGCCTCGTGGGATGACAGGGGGTCATGGTACAAGAGGACACGAGGAGGCAACCTGAGTGCTCACTGTCAATCTGGGTCTAAAGCTCTCGCCCGGACCACGTGTGTAGCGCGCCGATACGGATGGGACAGCCGGCCCTAAGGGACTGGCGGACACGATCAGGGTAGCCGACACTGAGGGGTTGGAGGAAACAGACGGGACGGCTCCGAGGGGCTGGCGGGCACGAACGAGGTAGCTGCCTATGAAGGGCTATCGGACATAGATGGGACAGCATCCCCTAGGGGATTGCGTGCAAGATGCGGGTCGGACGCAAGTTATCTCGCTCTCCACACAAGTGCTGGTATGGTGTGGAATGACGGGGAATGGTTCCGTGGGGAATCCGCTTCTTGACCCACATCATGTAGGTCAGGCCCTCAAAGAAGAAGTCGTTAGAATTGTAGGATTCGACCTGCATGGTGCGGATGGCGTCGGCCATGGTGTGGTTCCATCACTCAGAAACGCCGTTCTGGGCCGATGTGTAAGGCGCCGACGTCTCATGATGGACACCACGGGAGGCAAGGAAGAGTTTGGTCTCCCCCAGAAACACACCCTTACCATCAAAACGGAGGCGGCAAAGGGGGCAAACACACTCGCGTTCAGCACGGACAAGCCAGTCCCAAATGGTGGGAGCAAAGTTGCTCTTTTTTTAAAGGCAGAAGACCCAACGATAGCGAGAGTAGTCATCCATAAGTGTCAGGACATAACGACCGTGCTTGCCGATTGCCTCTGTCGGTAAGGCTGCACATGGATCCTAGGATCCGTGGTAACTACCCACGGATACCATATCTGAACCGGATTCGCGGTTCCTGATCCAGGTTCCTGGATCCGGTTTGTATTCACGGATCCTAACCGGATCCTGAGGGGGGAAGAGGAAAAATCTGCGAGAGGTCCTGCTCAAATCTGTCATGGATCCGAGATACTTGCTCATTGAAATTCAAACAGTCATACTTGCGTGCCGCGCTTGACATCTGAACTTGCGCAAACCATGACCGTGTGTTGGACGTGGATCACCGGAACTGCGAGGGCCAAGCTCTGGTGGTCCACGTCCGATGCACGCGACCGATCCTCAATGGCCATTGCCTGACAAGCCAGACCATCCAACGCCATGCATCAACAATGTCAGAAATCGGGTACTCCCAGACAAGCGTGTTGTGCTGGGCTCCTCCCTGGGAGGAGTCATTCATGCTGCGGGTGCACACGACTCCTCTCAGGGAGGAGTCGAGCGTGCCCTATGTAGATTTTTTTTCCATGCAAATGAGGCTAGATCTGATATACGGGAACCGTGGATTTGGGTCCCGGATCCGTGAATCCATGGATCCGCGAATGAATGGATCCGGAAACCCGGTTCCGGATCCAGGTCCAGGATCCGTCCCATGGATCCGGTCCATCTCAAGATCCGTGCATAGGATCCGTGTGCTGCCTCATCTTTCGGGAGGGGACCCATGACATGAGAGTGAACCAAGTTGAGCGGGATGGTCACTCGAGAGGCAGAAATGGGATAGGTGGAATGTTGCATCTTCCCCTGAGCACAATCAATGTACTTGGTGGGACACGATAGAGGAAAGGAGGTTGGGTCAAGGCTAGTGACTGGCTGCGTGCGAAGCATGCTGTCAAGAGCGGCAGAGTGGACATGACAGAGGCGGGGATGTAGGAGACACGTGTGTTGCGAAGAAAGTGTGCTTGTAACAAACACGTGGCCAGTGTTGGGCAATGAGGAGAGGACAAACGTAGAAGCAGACAGGCGCAATGCGTGCCACAAATTGCCACTGACGGTGGCATGCAAAACAAAACGACCTGACGAACGCAACGGCACAGTGCCCACACCACTCGAATGCAGAACGTCCATCCTTATGCGATCAAGGGTGGTGACAGACAGGTGACTGAGCTCAAGGCCAAGGACAAAGAGGAAATCAGTCACGAAGACATCACCAGTAGGACCACAGAAACGAACGACGTCGACACAATGAATAGGTAACTGTTGACCAGAACCCGTCCGAACCCAGGTGACATTGGTAAGGAGACCAGGAACATTGAACGCCTCACGCGATGCCTTCACGTGATGGGTGGCCTCGGAGTCGATGATCCAAGTCTACGACGGATCCTGGACTGGTGTGGCCAGGTCGCTGACAGTCACATGGAAATGGGCGAGCGACGCTAACGCAATGGACGGAGGTGCGAACCGGGACTGATCATCATCCAGCGAGGCGTCGTCATCGCGAAGGAGCACGGGTGGGAAAGGCACGATAGAGGATGGTGTGGTCGCAGATACAAGACACCACTGTAGCATAGACTCTGTCATGCAGGGTACGAAGGAACTAGCGACTACGCAACCCGCATTTCCTTAAGGAGGAGGGTAAGGAAGGCCGGGCTGAAGTGCTATGAACTGCACCAACTGATGCTCGCGAGTGGAGGGTCCGACGAAGTAGAACGATTACAACATAAAGGCGCCGGAGTCCAAGAAGGAGGAGGAAGGCCCCATTGACGGCGGAGCGGGTGCAGACGGTTGCAAAAGATACTGTGGTGGGGCCGTTGTGAGCTGCGCATGTGCAGTAGGAGCAATGACGGTCACAGAAGTGGTGGTAAGGCAATGTTGGCGCTGACGACGCATGGTGGCGATGACGCAAGCCTCGTCAGTCAGGAGCGGACACGTGTACCACCCAAGTACTCACTGGCCACAGTTGTGGCACACGAGGCTCGCGCCGCCGGATCTGCTAGACTGGTACTGAGGGCCCTTGCCCTTCTTGCCCTCCACTTCTTCTTACCAAACGTGGTGGCACTGCAAGACGCTGCTACTACTGGGGCGGCAATGGCCACGGAGGTGACGGCAGGAGAGTCTCTCTACAATGGATATGTGACTCTTGACGAGCCTCTTTGATGCGGAGGAAGAGCTCGTATGCCCAGGGCATGAGGGTAGCCTCGGCAGCCATCTCAGTGAGGACGTTTTGGGAGTAGTGGACAAAGACGTCGGAGAAGGGGTCGGTGACGCCACGCTTGATGATCAAGAGCGCGGAGAGAGGGGGTGGCGCAGCGTCTCCGAGGTGGCGTAGGATGTCCTCTACACGCTGCCAATAGGAGGTGACCATCTTGGTCTCCCCCATTCGGACGGAGTTGAACTCCCGAATCAAGCGCCTGGTCTCAGCGTCACAGGATAGGTAATGAGGGCACGTAAGTACGTGCCACGATGCTGGCGGGTGAGGGAGAGCACCAATGGTGAGGTCGCCAAGGAAGGACTGGAGGGCAAGATGTGTAGATGGAGGGGCCACAGGGAAGAGGGCACGCATGGCGTGACCACCGTCATACACTTGGTCGGCCTAGGTGGAGTCGAAGGGTGGGTAGGACATAAAGGGCCACAAGCCCTCACCCTGTGCCCATATCTGGAAGCTGAGCTCCTAGCTCCGGAACTGGTCGCTAGCTTGAAGCGGCATCGGCGGGGTTTCGAAGTCCTTTGGCCTGCAGCCGGCACCCAAAGTGGGACCTAGGACTAACGTCACCGTTTGCTGTTAGCGTTGGCTGTGTTGCTGCACCATGTACTACGTGGCATAGGAGACTCCAAGGCTCGCGTACTTGGGTGGAACAGAAGGTGCTTGCTAAAGTTGTTGTTGCTGTTGCGATAGCTACTATTGTTGCTGTTGCGGCCACTGCTAATGTTGCTGGTGCGGCTGTTGCTGCAATAGCGGTGTCGACACTTGCAATGCCGCTAGCTACTACATCAGTGTTGCGTGCTCCTGGCGCAAAGCGACGAACGGATCTGTCATGCCAGCATTACCTACAACAGATCCTACAGGGTTTTGGTGCTCCTACTACTCATGCTACTGTTGTTGTGGCTGCTACTGTTGTGCCTACTACTGCTATTACTACTACTACTAATGCAGCTACTGTTGCGACTGTTGCTGTTGTTGTTGTTGGTGTTGTCGTGGCTATAACTATTGCTGCTACTGCTCTTGTTGTTGTTGCAGCGGCAGTAGATGCTGTTGCTACTACTCCAGCAACTGCTACAGTTGTTGTAGGAAGGGAGGGCCTCCAACACAGGAGGAGCCCTCTTCGTTCTCTGCCATGGTGTCATTTGTTTCCCCTCCTTGTTCCCCTTTTTTGGTATTGCTGATGTTGGTAGTGACGTCCGCAGTGACGTCAGCCTAGGATAGCTAATGCCAGTAGCTATTGTTCTGTTGTTTGCAAGGTTGTTGCTATAAAAAAAATCTTTTTTTGCTGACTTTTGTAGTGATGTCAGTACTGACGTCAGCTGCGGATGGGAGACGTTAGCAATGGCTGTTGCTAGAGCCGTTGTTAGGTCAGCTGTAGGGCAACTGCTACTGCTACAGTAGTTGTTGTTGTCTCTGATGTTGTTGTTGTTGTTGGTTTGATGCTACTGGTGCTGTTGTTGTTGTGGCTGTTGTTGCAGTAGCAACTGTTGCTACTGTTGCAGTTCTTGCAGCTACTGCTATTGTTGTTGCTGCTGCCGCAACTGCTGTTACAACAGCAGTTGCTAGTACTATTGTTGTTGCTGGCGCTGAGCTACTACGTTGTTGCAGCTGATGTGGCTGTTGTAGCGGTTGTGGTGGTGGTTACAGCCGCTACAAGGCCACCTACGGTATGGGGTTTTTTTGTGTGTTTCCCTTCTTTGTCTTCTTTTTCTTTGTTTATCATAGCAAACTCACTGCTCGCTACGAGCCGTGAGCTGCGAGCAGCGAGCTCACTCCTCGCTGCTCGTTGCTCGTTGCAAGCAACGAGCACACTGCTTGCACCTCGCTGCTTGTTGAGAGTAGCAGGCTGCGAGCAACTGCAGTTACTGTTGTTGCTAGCCGTTGCTGCAGTTGTTGCTGCTGGCTGCTACTAATTGCTGATCGCTACTGCAGCTGGTTGCTACTACTGCTTGCTGCTCTTGGGCACTACTACTGCTACGAGCTGCTAATACTGGCTACTGTTGTAGTTGGCTCTTGGTGCTGGCTGCTACTATGGGATGCTGCTGGTGCGAGCTGCCACGAGCTACTGTTGCTACCAGATGATGTTGTTGCGCACAACTGTTGCTGGCCACGGCTGCCACTGCTCTCTACTGATGCAAGCTGTAGCTACTCTTGTAGGTTGCTACTACTTCTTGCTGCTGCTGCCAGTCGCTACACCTGGTTGATGTTGCCACGTGCATCATCGCCTGCAAGTGCCAAACGTATCCTACCGCTCACCTCCTTGCGTCACACGTTGGGGTCAGTGCTTTTGAAGAAAATCTAGCAGCATTTCCCCTGCTCTCGCGCATATGGGGGTCCGTCGGCTTAGTCAGGAACCTGTACGCCAGTTGTTTGCTGCTCCTGCTACGCTCTGGCTCTAATACCAAGCTGGAAATTGTTCTAAAGCGCACGATGAGGCAATTTCATTGTTGATGCAGCGTGCGGGCTTGCACGCTCGTTGCTTAGTCTGTTGCCCCCTCAATCTGCTGATGTGGAGTCTAAGTCTGAGTGCTCTGGGTTCGTTACTTCGAGATGTGCGCGCTAGAAAGCAGTGTTAACGCCAGAAAGCAGCTGAAAACTCGAAGTGACTTATCAAGAAACAGGAATGAGCAACAATGGGAGACCCCTCCAACTTCTAGCTCCCGCCCAGCTCTGTAGAGCTTGTTACTCAGTTTCTAAGCCAATCAGGAAACATACCTGTTTTCTAGCAAGCTGGGTTTTCTCGTCGAGCCCTGCCAGACGGCCGACAGCCCAAACTCGGGCGTCGTCCGTTTTGCTTGAAAATTGGACCAAACCATAATACGCACGCTGCGAGCGCAGTCGTCTGGTTAGAATCATCTAGAAAATAGCATTGAAGAGTTATGGGTGCCTAGACCCACTCAGCTTCTACGCTAATCCCCGGTACCAACAGTGCCAGAAGATCATGAAACTTGGACCCTAGGCATGACATAACATTGCGAATGCAACGTTGCAATCAAGCACGGCGCTCGACGTGTGCAGATAGCACATGCATCGACAGTGCCTACGGGCGGCATGACTGCCGAGGAGGTCTGCTGATGAAGCTGAGCATGTTGGAGAGAGGAGGCTCCAGCAAACTACGTGTAGACCTCAACATGTGTGGGCTCCACCGGACGACACTCCATCAGCGTCGCGTCTCGCCGTCTGTCGTCTGCATGCCGATGTATACAAGCCGGGAAGACACAACAGAGTACAAGTGAGATTTGTGAGACAAAAACCAATAGTCTACACATGGCATGCTTCTATTAAAACATGATTCCACTTCGGTACACGAATCTCGTCTCCATCTCACATGACACTAGCCTTGTCTCGGTCTCGTCTCATCTCCAGCGAGACAAAACGAGATTTTCTTGAGTGGTGCGATACAAGACTTTGAGAGGAGACAAAATCAAGACAATCGAGACCAAGACGGATCTCAATCTCGATTTAACATCACTACCTGCGACACCTCCAAGACATCAATCACCTGATTGACGGCTGTTACTGTCGACACCGGCCTATCCTTCTAACGCGCTTGGAGGACGTGGCTAAAAGTGGCGAAGTGTTACGTCCTTGATGTACATGAGTTCCTACACTCTGCTAGTGGGTAGTTTTGTCATTACATTCGTAGTTTGCTGAGCAACAAGTTCAAGGTTTTCACAATGATCGGCCAAGGGCATTTTGGCCATATGCCCTGACCTCTAGGGTTCCATTCCATAAGTTTCAGACAACTTCGACCACATTCAAAATGGTCAACATAAGTTTCGCGAACAATATCAATGTTTCGATATCGTTTGAGTGACTTCTTGATGGCGCTGTATTTTTATAAAAACTCGTCTCTATATTCTCATGGGATCCAAATACAACGGTGCCTATTGTTTTGCTCGATAGATCAACAGTGTCCGTAGTTGAAAACGACATGACAGCGGTGCCCGTGTTTGCAATTGTGCAAGCGAAAACGGAATTCAACTTCGCTCTCGAGGTCGGACATCGCCGACTTTGAGGGTGAAGTCAGCGACTTCGGACACCGGCCTCACCAATGTCAGAAGTCACCATGGTGCGAGTTTTGGAGTTCGCGAGTGCGAACTCCAAAACTTGCACGCTCGCCAAGGGTGAATGCACGAACTCTGAGCAAACCTCCTAATTGAACTAGGGGGTTTGGGTTATAATTTTTTACTTGCCCGGGCACCTGCCAGGCTCCACGGTAGCGGGGCCCGGCAGATCCCCTTTCTTCTATCAAAGAGTGCGCCGCATCTCGCAACCCCCCCCCCCCCCCCCCCCCC
>SZWC01002960.1:136726-190436 GCA_023375785.1 Penium margaritaceum | reverse complement strand
GTGGAAGCGGCATGCACCCTTCGCCTGTTGTCTGACAACCCGCCGCTGCTGCTGTTGCCGCTGCTGCTGCTGCTGTTACTACTGCCGCTGGTGCTGCCGCAGCAGCAATCCTGAGGATATGTTCTATCAGGACGTGGTTGGTCATGCTGAGCTCCCGTGGGGGGATCTCTGTGGAGGAGCACGTTGTCCGGCTTGATATCCCTGTGCATCACCCCTGCCGCGTGGCAGTGTGCCACAGCTTCCACCAGTTGCCTAAACAGCTCCTTTGCCTCCTCCTCCTTCAAAGGGCCGTTTCGCAGAACTTCAGAGAGCAGATCTCCACCACCTATGAGCTCCATGATTACGTGCACTTGTGAGTCACCCCGGATGATGTCGACAAGCTTCACCACGTTATGGTGGTCGCGCAGGGCGGAAAGGGCGCGCACCTCCGCCTCGAACTCCTTGCAAGTAGAGGACGTGCCCGTCACGTCAAAAGTTTTGCATGCGTACTTGTGGCCTGTGTACACGTCGAAGCATTCATACACTGCGCCCTGTGCGCCTTTGCCCAGGAGCCGCGTGCGGGCATAACGAGAACCTACAATGCCTTGCAGAGGAGCGCCCATGCTGGCTATGTGCTGCTGAAGGTGATCTTCTAGTGTCAATGACGCTCACTCTCACCAATGAACCTGTCCTGCTTAGAGCGAAAAGCCCGGTAGTGAACTCCTTCGGATCGTCAAGGTCTCGTAGAAAGAGGTGAAGATGACTTTTTCCGAGATGGAGTAGACGACTTCTTGATGTCACCAATAGTCGGTGCGTATTAAATGGTGTCTCGAGAGAGCTAAATAGGTTTCAAGGGCGACGTGAACCGTAGCGCGAGGCATGGATATAACGCAGGTCGTAGCCCTCGTTACAGTGCGGCTCTTGGGCGGGCCGGTCCAGGATCCCGCGCGTGGAAACCGAGGCCCACCGCCACTCGCCATCGCCGCACTCCGTAGGAGCAGGCGCAGCTGTGCCGTGCATCCGGAGATGCGCGCCGCACACGCCCATTGCCCCCTGCCGCTCTGGTCAGACCCAGTCGAGGTCGTCGACGGAAAATTGATTTTCGGTTGGGCAGAGGACAGCCCGTGAATGATGCAGCCCAATGGCCCGGTGGTCCCGAAATCGCCGCCGGTTGTGCGCAGCCCCAATGGAAGCGCGTTGTCGCAGTCACCGTGTGGATGAGCCAAGGAGAACCTGAACCTGGCGACGAGCCGGGCGTGATTCGTCTCAGGGAACCTTGGGAGAGCCTTAGGGGGGGATGGCGAGGGGGATGAGGACAGGCCTGCAGGCCGCCGGCCGTCAGACCTGACGTTTGGGTTGAATCCTCGATTTCGTGTCCACCGTGGCCGGTTTGCAACACACGTTTGAGATGCCGGCTACGGCTTTGGTTGGATGTGCCAATACGGGCACCGCCGTCACAACAATGGTGGCAGCAGGTGCTGCGGCGGCATTGGACCGCTGGTGGATGGATAGCCGCACCGCTCAGACAGTCGGCCGTCATCTTGCCCAGTGACAGTCAATTTTTCGTCAGCCGACGTGGTGATGGCCGTCAATTACTGACACGCGCAGTGGCAACACGCACGGCCCCCTTCACAATGGTCAATTATCTCATTTGGCAATATTTCTGAATATCCTTCGAAAACTAGCCACGGCTGGGAATCCACCAATATTGTCCATAAAGTGTCCCTCAAGACCGGACTTAGTCATGATACACTACGCTCAGCAAACTCCCTTACTATTTTCGACATGTTCAAGCGCCCGCCGGCTACTCCCTTCAAATTTGGCCTTGAAGGTGGCCGACGGAAAAAGGATCGCGAAGGCGAGCAATATTGACGACAGAAGCCCCTTAGTGATCTCCAAAAGCCATTCGCAACATCGAACGGAACAAAGATGTACATGAAAGGTAAAAGGTTAACTTTCAAGCATGCTCCAAGAGATGAAGAAATACAATCCGAATATTCAAATAATTAGAACTTATGATATAATTCTAAAAGCATTTGGGGAATATGAAGTTTAATAACAGGTGAGATATAAAAATGTAATTACTTGCCAATCATTGGGCTAGAAAATTCTGTAAACTCATTTAACTCATGGACTTAATTCATTTAAATTTCGGTTGAATAACCGGATTTTAATTTCGAATAAGTATTATGTTTTTCTCATTTCCATAAAACAATAAATTGATTATATATAGATTTTGATACCTTCATGATTAATTTTACTTTGATTTTTATTAAGAAATTACACATTTTTAGATGTTCAACATTTAATTTTTGAGATAGATAAAAAAATGTAATTAAACATTGATACGATATATAAATAAATTTTTCTTCCAATATCTTGATTTAATTAAATTTTTATAAAAACAAATTACAAAATTTGATAAATCTTATTTATTAAATTTAGGATCAATCATTCTAAATGACGTAAATTCATAGATGTTTTAGAAAAACCCATTAAATATAATCAATGAAATGGAATAATGATTCAAAAAAATATTGAGGAAATTTAGTTTTATTATTACACAAAAACAATAAAAATTTTATGGTAAATATATGTCAATATTCTTAAAATACGTTTTGTACATGTATGCGATGTTTTTCTACTGAATAAAACTGTTTAGCTACGTGATTAAATTTTAAAATAACATTTTACCACAAAATATGTTAAAAATAATGCCTATAATACTTTTAATAATTATAAAGGACGAAAAATGGTTAATGATCATGATTTTAGTAATTACTTGTGCCACTCCATGCGCTTGGAGTTTGAATTATCACACCAATTCTAATATATATCCAATTTTTTATTGCTATGGTTCCAATTTAAATCAATACCTTAGAATACATGTTCATTTATTGTGTAAGATTTTGCGCCTAAGAAGATACACATTCGTACATACTTCTCATTCCAAACCAAAAATGCATGGGAGAGATAAATCAATCTGAGGGAAATTTGATGAATTATAAATGATAATAATCTTATCATTGTTTCTAGATTATCATGAATTTATTTATGATGAATGTTAACTTCCTTAAATGTCTAACCTAATGAAGGAGAGCAATGACGTTTTGGTTTCCATTGCCTATTCTAGGATTATTTGAAGACCTTTAAATCATAAAGAAATTTTGGTTTCATTCTGATTTTTTAATTATGTTTCTTCATCTATTGGAGCATGCGTGAAAGTTAATTCTTCGCCTTTCATGTACATCTTTGTACCTTTCGATGTTAAAAACGGCTTTGCAGATGTCCAAGTGTCTAGTGGGCTTCTTTTGTCGACATCGCTCGCTCGCGCAATCCTTTTTTTATCGGCGCGCTTGAAGAGGGCTAAAAGAGTAATGGAGGCTGCGGCGCGTATGCTGTTCTTGCCAATGTCAATAACAACGCCAAAATTTGGCTAGTTTGCAAACTATCTTAAGTGAATTGGCGAGAACAAAAAATGACATTTCAAAATATCAGCGCTATACCACACATATGGGAAGCAGGGGTACGCGTCCCCGAGGCTGAAGGAAAAATAGACACCTCGAAACCTGTTGAACCCACGAATAGCAGCGGACCTCTCGAATGACGACACGGACGCCGAGGCGGGGGTATCGGCTTTCCGGGCAGCCCGCTGCAAGTCTACGACGCGGGAGGCTAGCTGGTCGACATTCCATGGCGAGTTAGCGATGATGTCGTTAGCCTGTCCTGACCTGATGATCCTTCGCATGTATGACTTTGACTCGCCTATCCTCCCGACAGCGTATTCGATAGAGGTCAGACTTCGCGTACAAAGCGAAGACAGACAGAAACTACGCGCAGGAACATGGATTTGCCACCGAGCGCAGCCCCCTTGTCGGAGGATACTCGTCCATGAAATGTTGACGCAAAAAAATCGTTCTTTGACAACAGCTCTTGCGTGAGCCGAGTAAAATCCGGAGCAAACTCCGTCAAGCGATCAAGTCGAGCCGCTAGTTTCCCGTCGTTGACGACTATGCCGAAGTTGACCTGTCCCGCATATCCAGGATGCACCGTGTCACACGGTGTACTTTACACCGTCAATAGCAAGACGGGAACTCGAGCATCCGGAGCTGTCACCGACAGAGCCTGTTTTTGGGTTCTGCAACTTTCCGATGACAGCTCCGGAAAAATGCAAGAGTACTTTGCCTAGACAGTCCAGGATTACATTTGTGTTTATATCACATCTCCACACAGCAAAAACAACAAATGCAATATAATTAAATCACGAATAAATTTCTTAACACTATTTTTTCCACTTCTTCAAGAAAGTGAAGTGGAGAGAAAACAAATCCGACTCGTGCAAGGGTGCGACCCACTTGGCGGATACGCATCTTCGATGATTCGTGGTCGTCTTTGATTTATATCACATTGAACTTGGAATTTGTTTTGGATTCTCCCTCTATAGCCAGGTTAATAAACCTTTTGTGCCCAATCCCATGTGGATAAAGACTAACTTTCGACTTCGGGCAAGCTAAATTTCTAGCATGCCTCTATCCGGTGTGACGGCGGGTTCATGGGTTGAGCTATCCAAAAAGAAACACGATGGGGTAAGATGGCATGGACCTCTATATCATAGCCACATATTTCCCACGCTTGCACATACTCCCGCGGAATCATGACATGCCAAACAGAAAGTTCTTCAGGAAGACCTTGGCAAGTGTTTAACTAACAAATGTCCTATAGCCACTATGGCCACTAACATTTGCTTGGTATGCCCATGTTTCAGCCATGCATTCTACGTGTCTTACTATGTGTACTTCTGCGTTCTTGTTGGTTGTCTATCCCAGTTAAGAGTCTTTGCACAGACAATGGTCGCACTGTCACAAAACACCAATCTCCGTTTGTCCGACTAATTTTTGCGTCGCTGATGACTTGAGCATTTGCAATGACAGTGATCCAAACTCACCATGCCTGCTGTGACTTCGTGCATTTCATAACCGCAATGACTATCGTTATGCGATGGCCGTTGCGCTACAACGTTCTCACCGTCACAGACATGTTACAACTATCACTTTTTTGTTGTGCTGGTTTGGAAGACGGTCGTAGTGGGCCAGTCCAAGTGTGGCCCGATACCGGTCCGTCCTCGACCCGCACACTCCCTCGACTGTTGCGACCCATTAAATTTCAATACCCAACCAAATCTTCACAATGAAATTCTCACATGTATGTCCCCTTCAAATCTTGCACGAGTCCTCACCCCTCAAGAGCACAGGAGAGCCCACCCGCATCACAAGATTGAGATTTGGACTCAGCCCAGCGGCCAACTAGTGGCTACTCACCTCACCAGTCGAGGTCCCCAACTCTCCGTTGTAGTTGAGTGCAAAACTGCCACCTATCTCACCCATTTCCACCGTCTCTCACGTGTCCCTCATACCACTGCCCCCTCCTACTGCCATGTTTCTACTTGGTATACCCAAATGATCTCACATACGTCGTTGCCACAACCCCTTTTGACATCGCTTGTAGGGGGCGTGCCCATACCCAGTAAGCAAGCCAGTAGTAAAATGTCCTTCTTAGAGTGGTTGTGTAAATGTTGTGTTTCATCGTCGACTCTACTGGCTCCAACCTCGACTTCCCGGCCAGGTCTTGTGTTCCATTGCTTTATCGATACGTCAATGGCAACCATACCCGGGATTGGGACACGCAGTGCTAGAGCGGCTTCATCTTCATCCTCGGAAAACCGCCTGCTTCCTGGCATAGCGGGGAACAACGTTGTACCATGCATGGCACTGGTGAGATGGCATACGTACACGTTGGCGTGGTCGTAACTAAGACCGTGTGGCTATACCGTCTGCTCCAATAGCGCCCTGAACCGAGGGGCGCCCAACGTGACGGTCACATGCCGGGCCCTAAGGATAGACCTCGCAACCCTCGACCCTTTGGTGTGTGGGCCAACCCTTGAGATGCCGCACGACCCTCTCCTAGAAGCAAGACTACTGCTAGTGACCGAGGTTCCCGCCGTATGACTCTCCCGACGGCGTTTTCACCAAGGTGCGCTGCGGAAGACTTGTAGGATCAAATGGACGTGTGCGAGGCAATACATGGAACACAAAGAGAATTGGGAAACGAATCAATTCTTAGACTTGGTAGACCAATACAAGGCAATGTACAGAGTATTTGGGTATGATTGGTCTCCTTAGAACAACCCGTAGGCTTCCTTATGTACCAGTCCCCATGAGCCGGCGGAGAGCCCCTCTGCGCTCCCAAGCCCTCTACTAAGGTGCAACCCCGCAAATCACACATGCATCACGTTGTATGCGCTGCAAGATTTCCAAATCACCAAAGAATGCCACAGCCCGTGGAGAAACGGCTTAGTTGTGGCCGTTTGAGTGCTCCATGCGTGACTATCACTTGCATCACCGCCAACGGGGGTTTCGGCAACCGGACCCGCCCTTACTTGGAAATGCAGCTTCAGGTGCCATCCTGAAACACCCATGGACCCCAATGACCCTTGCCTCATCGGCTAACCGTCCAACCAACGATGATTCGACTGCAATGGGCAGGAATTTCGCTTCCCCGTGCTCAGGGTTGAACCAATACCTCTCTTGTTTTTTAGGAGGTGTGCCTCCCACCATTGCACGGTCGTAGCCTTCTTGTCCTTGGACCAAATGACCTTGTTCTGGGGTCAATTTCACATGGTTTTCACATGGAATACAATGGGAACATCAAAACATGCATATGATGTCAGCATGATGATGTAATCACCACCTCGACCGGCGGCTCCCATAACATCATCCCCCCCTCCAATGGCGCACCGTCCCGGTGTGCTCCTAGTACGCTCGGAGGACCATGTTAAACGCACCGCCCCTGTGAATATTGGCTTTTGGGATCCAACGGTTGTGCTCAGGCCCATAGCCAAGCCATTGCACCAGGAATCGCTACCCGTTTCCTCGCTGACGGTTCCTAAGAATCCTCTCCACCATGTACTCCTCCTCATCCTCCACCAAGACCGGCGGAGGAGGAGCCTGTCCCCGCACTGTGAATTGCGTATCCGGCTCCTTCTAAGACTCAAGGAGAGAAGCATGGAACATGGGATGAGTTCCGTAGTGGTCTGGCAGCTCCAACTCATAGCTCATTGCGGATTGCTTGTCCTTCACCAGAAAAGGACCCATCCACCGAGGCTTGAGCGTATCACTCCCCACCCCCGCAAGCTGCAAGTTCTACAAGCTCAGTATCACCGTTTGGTCCACAGAGCACTCCTTGGCTGTCTGGTGCTTGTCTGCTTGCTGCTTCATCAGTTGCTGTGCCTTGTGAAGCGCGTCATGTATATCCCGGCATACCTCCGTGAAGTCACTTGCAAATCGCTGCACCATGATTAGGTCCAAAGGACATGCAGGTTAGCACCACATACACTACCTCAAAGGGAGACCGTCCTGTCAAGGTATGCACTACTGAGTTGTAGGTAAACTCAAGCACCGGGAGCTTGCATTCCCATCCCTCACCATCCGGCACAAAGATCACCCGCTACAGCTGCTCAACGGTATGGTTGGTACATTCAGTTTGGCCATCCGTTTGGGGATGGTAGGCTGACAAAAGAGCCACACAGGTGCCTAGCTTCCTGAAGAGTTCATCCCAAATCTGGGAGGTGAAGCGTGGGACGCAGTCCAAGACCATGTACTTCGACACCCCGTGAATTCCGTTGACGTGTTGTAAGAGGAGTTGGGCCGTCTCTGCTGCCGTGATCTCCTCAACACATGGAATAAAGTACGCCATCTTGCTAAACCGGTCCACCACCGCCAGCACCATGGTGTTGCTCGTTGCCCCCCTTAGAAGACCCCCACAAAGTCTGTTGAGATGTCCGTCCATAGGTGCTCCGGCACCGGTACTGGCCACGACTCTCCTAGCACCCGTGCCCTTCGGGACTTGAATCTTTGGCATGTGTCACAACTTCTCACGTACTCCATACAATCTTCTTCCATTGTCGCCCACCAATATTGATGCACAAGCATCTTGAAGATCTTGTCATGGCCAAAATGACCATTGAGGTGTGAGTCGTGTGCCTCCTCCAAGAGTGCTTGTTGCAACAACGCACTCCGCGACACCACACTGTGGTTCCCCTTCTTGCGCTGCTAATACCGGTCATCCCACTTGCAACCCTTCACCGTACTCTTGGAAAATTCCACTTCCTCCGCATACACATAGCAAACATGTTGCAAATGATTGGAAATCCCACCAGTACCGCGATTGCATGCACGCCCAAGTCCGAGCGACGCGAAAGCGGGTCCGTTTGGTTGATCCTCCTTGGTTTGTGCTGGATCTCGTACTCAAAACCACCCTCCAGTAGCTCCATCAACCATGCTTGACGACGACTCAAGTTTGGTTGCGACTCGAGGTACTTGAGCTAGTAGTGGTCCGTGTGCACTACACACCGCCGTGCCTCAAGGTAGCACTTCTACTGCTTGAAGGACACGACCACAGTGAGCATCTCATTCTCGTGGATCTGGTAGTTGAACTCGGCCCCTTTGAACTTCTTGGAGTAGTACACAATGGGCTGCAACCCCTTCCCTTGGCCCTGCATCAGTACCCCGCCAATTGCATAGACGCTCGCATCCGTCGCCAACACGTACTACTCATTCGTGTCCGAGTGCACCAACACCGGTGCTTCACACATGGCAGCACTTTGCCAATGCCCGGGAGGGTAAGGTAGACCCCTGATGGGGTGCGTGCTTTGAAGGGGGAGAGGGCTGTTTTTACCTGAGCGTAGGACTACCTCTCTGTTGGAGGTGTTCTCCCATTGACTTTGGAGTCACGGCCAATGGGTCGCATAGCAAGGGCAGCAGGACAGCAGGAGCCCGATGACGACGGTATGGTAGACCCGTCTTTGGATGGAGCTGTATTGCCAGACCTAGCCGATACCCAATCCGGAGGGAGTTAAACGGACCGACGGTTGCCATTGTAGCAGTCCCCGGAAGGGGGCCCATTGGGAGGTGTTTTCAGCCCGGACCATCTGTAAAAACCAAAAAAAAAAAAAAAATCACACATGGCAGCCTTCAGTGCTCCAAAGTCTTGTCCCTTGTTTACACCCCACTCCCATTGGTGCCCCTTTTTGAGCAAGTCTGTCAAGGGTGCTCCCATTGCCACGTGCCCCCATATCAACCTCCGGTTGTAGTTCGTAAAACCTAGAAAAACCTGGATGTCTCACATGCATGCCAGCTTTGGCCACTCCCTCACTGCTTCCACCTTTTTTGGGTCCATGCAAATCCCGCTCCCGTTGACAATGTGGCAGAGGAAATCCACCTCCTGCTTGGTGAATTCACACTTGCTGAGGTTGGAAAACAGCCCCTCTTTTCTAACACTTCCACCACCGTCCGTAGTTGATCTTGGTGCTCCTCCATCGTCCGTGAGTAGACAAGGATGTTGTCGAGGAAGAGAACCACAAACTGGTTCAAGCAGGGGTGGAAAACCTGGTTTATTAGCGCCATAAACGTAGAACAACCTTCGTTAGCCCAAAAGGCATCACGAGATACCGTAGTGTCTTTTACATTCGACTAAAATGTTTATTTTTCTTTGTCCGTTCAAGCATCTAAATATTCAATGTTGTCTTGGACAAATCACCTTCAAAGTTACGAAAAAGGTATTTCTCTACAGACCGTTTCACGTTCCACGCGGAGTCTCGTAGGGACAGCGAACGGAACATGAAGTTTCCACATTCTGCTCATACTCCCTCGTGGACTCCACGCGGACGCGCAGTCCACGGGGGATTGCGAGCGGGATATACCTGGGAAGCAAGCCGCGACACATGACTTTGCCCTCGACATTCGACAGTTGAAGATTCAACAAGCAAAGTTGTACAGACAAACCAAGGACATGAACGATAAGTTCGACCAAAGTACGACAATAAAAAAGTACCAGGGACCTTTGGACAAACAGGTCCAAAATTCCAGGACTAAAGATTATAGTCGAATGTAGTTGTCAGTTAATTCAGTTCTAAGAAACAGGCAAATGTAAAAGACACTACGATACCAATAATGTCCATTACGCACCCAAAACATGGTCTTTTCCACATCCTCGTTTGCAATGTGGATTTGGTGATGCACTGACCTCAGGTCCAGTTTGGTGAAGACGCATGCGCCTCGTAGCTGGATCAATAAATCCTCAACCCATGACAATAGACAACAGTTCTTCACCATGATGTTGTTGAGCGCCTGGTAGTCCATGCACAGTCGTAGCTCTCTTGACTTCTTTTTTATGAATAGCACTGGCGCCGCGTATGGAGACAATGACAGCCGAATGAAGTCCTGGTCCACCAACTCCCCCAACTGAATATTGAGCTCCACAAGGATGCGTCACTCATGTATTTGGAAGACCCCACAATTGGTGACAACCCTGGCACCACCTCAATCTTGTGATCGATGTTGCGCCGCGACGGCAACCCATTTGGTAACTCCCATGGAAAAGCATCCCCAAACTCCTCAAGCACCTCCCCAACACTAGGAGGCAACTCTGGAGCTCCTCCGCCTTCCAGTTGGTGCCCTCTCTTGGTTCAACCACTGGAATCTACTACTCTACTGCGTGTTGTGGCCAAGTAAACCTGGCCACCCTTGCGCTCACACCACTTCAACTAACGTAAGTTGATGACGCACAGCTGCTTCCTCATTTCCCTCATCCCGCCACAATGGCAAAGTGAGGTTTTTCCCGTCCGCCTTCACGACCACCCGGTTGCACCTCCAATCTACCTCCGGATTCCAAGCGTGCAACCAATCCCGGACAATCAAGCAATCGTAATCATCCATAGGGAACTTGTGGATCTCCATGTTGCATACCAACTCACCCATGTGGAGCTTGTGCTTGACGAGAGGCCTGCTACACTCCACCACTCCAAACACCTGTCGCGCCTTGGCTGATGTCCCCAATTGCCGTGCAAGTTCCAACCTTGTCGCCAACTTGTCTCTGAAGAATCTATGGCTCGGACCGCTGTCCAACAGGCCATGTAGCTTCCTCCGATCCTTGAAAATCTCCTCCAAAAACTCAAGAACTAGCTCTAGGATGATCCCTGGAAACTGCCTGGTCTCACCTTCATTCCGCAACAATAATGGAGGCATCACCTTAATTGGCAAAAGCCTTTCAGGGCTAGTGCTATCCCTTGCGGATGAAGGAATTGTAGGAGTAGAATGTCCCCTCCTCACTGTTGCAGCCCATTTCCCTGTTGTGCCCTGTGCTTGGGGTAGTTCCGCTTGCGATGTCCCCCCTCACCACAAACCCAACACTTGCCTCTCAGTCAACCCTTTCCGCCTGCGCCCCGCTGCCCTGCTTGGACTGCATCCACCTCCATGGACACTGCCTGGCCCGACTGCACCACCCATGGTTGTGTTGCACAGCTTTTCCGGTGTGCATTGTAGCTTACCACAACAATACGCTGTAGCACCGAAACCAACTCTGCAAAAGTTCGCAACCTGAGCACCGCGAGTTCGCGTTGAGCGTGCGGCTGCAGGTCGTCATGGTAGCGGTCGTATGCCATCACATTTGAGAGGTCATGGATTTGTACTACCAAAGCCATGAAGCATGTGGTATAGCACTGGACCGATCCGCCTTGCTTGACGTGTTTCATCTTGTCCTATGCGACTTGGCTGCCGTTGAAGAGGTCAAAACACGCCTGGAGCATCATCTCAAACTTCTCCCATGTCTCTGGCTTCTCCGTCAACACCCATGCACCGAGCTGCACTTCCCGTCCCAGTGGTAGACTCAGCAATGATTGAAGCCGTTGCCCGACCCCCAGCCCATCCGGCAACCCAACGGCATTTTGTGGAAACAATGCCAACCACAACTGCTGCGCCATTCCCTGGAGCAGTGTAGGTGCATACTCCAGTATCGTGGAAACGTCTCCCATGGGAACGCCTAACGCCATGAATTATGAGTTCACAGTGAAGAGCCATCCTTGCGCACTGCACTTGTCGGTATAGAAATCAAGCTCTTTTGGCTTGGGCCGCCAAAAGGTAGGTGCGGATGCCAATGCGACACCCTCCAACGCACTACTCCCTTGTCAATGTATCTCGCCTCAACCTCCACACGCAACTATTGGTTTGCTTGGCGCAACTCGTCAAGAGCACGCCAGATATCCTCCATGAAATACCCTACTGCACTTGATACTCGATTAAAAATATTGTTTGATCTGTTTTCTTCAACAATTTTTTTTCATCAAATCTTATAGGAGCACCATAAACAACTGCTTTTGGACCCATGGTCATCAAAACTCTACAACCTAACTAAAAAATCCAAAAAATGTCGATGTATGGTGTTCACGACCAGACATTCGCGCGGATAAGCCGCGCAAACTACCCCTTGTGCTTCAGCCGTGTTAGTCTGACGCGACTGTCTGCGTCAGGAGAGCTGCGTCAGACAGACGCAACCTAAAAAACCCCCCTTTGAAGGAGTCGAGACGGCCTGTCATCGAAATTAAAGATGCTACATTTTCGTTGAACGAATCACAATGTGCCACCTAAAGAGTTGTTGGGAAAAAAACCTTGCTCGAAAAAACGGTTCCCATAAATCATAATCCTGAGGTATGGTTAATCATGTCCTTTTTGTACACTCTCTAATATGTGTATAGCACAAGCGTGCATGTGTAGTTTCCCAGAAGGTTAGGTAGATCCAAGCATACTTGTGTCCACACATACATGTGTGCACACTACATGAATGCTTTTCATGTGATTTTTTGGTGGAGCAAGAATCAAATAAACTGAATGAAAGAAATGTCCAGTTGTTTTTGTCTATTCTAGGTCTTTTCGGAAATAGTTTGAATATGCATTGTCTGCTAACATTTCCATCTGGAAACACTGGAAACATATTGTGTTACTATGGAAATGAGGGGATCATTGACATGATTTGTAAAGTGGGGGGAATCTCTTGATACCCGTTGAGAGATACCCCCTCCCCCGAACATTGAAAGCGTATTGGGGAAGTGTACGTGGGAGTGTATGTGGTGCACTTGCTGGAAAACACAGAATTGTATTCATAAATGTAATTTCTACAAAACATCTCTCAGCATACTACAAGTGTGTACCTTTCTGTACACCTCTCTCATACACTGCCCAATAGAATGGCCCAATACACTTTTACTTTTTGAGCAAAAGGGAGGGGGATCTTTCGATATCCGTCAACCAACCCCCCACCATCCTCCACCCCAACACCAAAAGTGTATTGGGGGAGTGTATGCAGTACATGTGCTGGAAATACACAAGTGTATTCGAAGATGTTACTTCTACAAAACATCTCTTAGCGTAAGACACTTGTGTTATATTCTTTACATCCATCTCATGCACTGCCCAATACACGTGCCTAATACACTTTTACTTTTTTTGGGGGGGGGGGAGGGGAGGGGAGGGTCGCTTGATATTCGTCGAATCCACCCCCCCCTCCTCAACACAAAAAGTGTATTGGGGTAGTGTATCTAGGAGTGTACATGGTGCACGTGCTGAAAAGTACACACGTGTATTCTTAAAATATATTTTCACGAAACATATCTTAGCAAAATACAATTGTGTAGTTTTCTATACATCCTTCTCATGCACTAACCAATACACTAGCCTGGCACACTTTTACCTTTTTCGGGGGGGGGGAGGAGGAGGGTCCCTCCATATCCGACGAATCCACCCTCCCACCCCAACACCGAAAGTGTATTGAGAGAGTGTATATGGGAGTGTCTTTAGTACACGTGCTGGAAAATACACAAGTGTTTTTGCAAATGTCATTTCTTCGAAACATCTCTTAGCATTATATACTTGCGTATACACCCCTCTAATACACCACGGAGGACACATGCCTGATACACTCTTACCTTTTGGGGGGGGGGAGAGGGTCGCTTGATATCCGTCGAACCCATTGAGAAGATGCAAGGAAGCTTCCTAGCAAAACTCCCGTTGACCAGGCGTTAGTGCCTGATCAGACGGTGACGACAGTCACAAGTCGTGCACGCAACGGCAAGAGTTTGGCTAGGGGACACAAGGCAAATTGTCTGAATGCTTCAATAGCATTTTCAGAGAGAGATGACAAATGAAAGGTCCATGGCATGAATACCTGCCGCGGCGCACTGCGGGTGTCGTACGCGGCGGTCCAAGAGTTGTCCTAAAACCAGCCCAAAACCACTGTTTTGGCCATAACTCAGTGCACACATGTCAGAATGCTACACCGTCTGAACCTAGACGTGGAGGATCACAAGACGGACACTACGACTAGTCACATGCATGCATCCATCATCAGACGGTGAACACGCAATGCAAAAACATGCAAATCGGGCTCATGGCCAGTCCGCCGAAAAACTCTTGCAAGCTGTAGAAAAAACAACAGGAAGTCCCGGCAGTGTCCAAGGCTCTGGAATGGTAATCGGCCAGCTCCAAGCTGGTAGTCCGCCACCAGTCGTTGCACCGGTGTCACCAAGGCCCTCCTCAGGCATCTGCAGAAGTATGGACACGGCCGAGTGGTCACAGTAGACTGTACAAGAACGTCACAAATCACAACAGTCCCCCATGACTTGATGGTACGCATGTCCATACACTTGCAGCACTGGGACGAGTACAATAGTGTGTGTAAAACAGATGGGACAGGGACAGACATCCTATACCCAACCACTCTCAGGCATGGGGCGAAGCCCAACAGAACGAATGGCCATCAGGAACTTTCCGCGAGCTAGTTCCTTCATCAAGAAATCAGCACGCTGCATTTCGGTGCCAACCCACATGACAGAGATCAAGTGTCGCTCCACCAGATCACACACAAAGTGATGCTCAACCGCAATGTGCTTCGTGTGAGCGTGAAAGACACTGGAGTTCTCCGCAATGGCGAGAGCACTCTGGTTGTCGCAGCGAAGCACAATGGCGGGTACTGACTGACCAAGCTCAAGAAACAGGCGCTACAGCCATACCGCCTCAGCAACCCCTGCGCCCAAAGCAACGTACTCTGCCTCCAACCAGTTACGTGTGATGCAGCCCTTCTTCCCGCTACGCCAAGACAGAGCGGTACCGCCGAGCAGGAACACGTAGCCAATACGGCTGCGTCCATTTGGGCTCCAGGCCCAGTCGCTGTCAGTGTAGCCGTCAAGGACCATCGAACACTGCCGACAAAAGCAGAGTCCGAGGTACGGTGTGGAGACCACGTACCATACCACTCTCACAGCCACGTGAAGCGCTCTGGCACGTGGAACCTGCGAGAACTGAGTGAGGAGGTTGACAGCAAAAGCGATGTCAGGACGTGTGGTAGTGGCGAGGTACATCAGAGATCCGATGAGACGGAGGTACAAGGTCACGTCCACTATCTCCCCCAGCTCTGTGGGATCATCCACCTTCAGGGCATCCTGCCCATCAGGTGTGAGAGGTGTGGAAGCGGTGGGCACTGCACCAAGGAGGTCGCTGAAATGCTCCCCCATGACTCGTGCGTATCGGGCCTGATGCAGTAACAGTGTCCGACATCTGCAATCTCGCACAATCTCCATACCAATAATCACGGATGCAGGACTGAGATCCTTCATCCTGTGGGCAGTCTAAAGGGCAGCCTTGGCCTCCTTCACGGCCTCCAGGGACGGAGACACGATCAGAAGGTCATCGACATAGACTAGGATGGCGGTGAACCGCTCGGGTGTTGATAGGATGAAGAGAGAGGGATCTGCCTCGCTCTGTACATATCCCGCACGAGTCAAAGTGCCGGTGATCTCCCAGTTCCAACACTACAAAGACTGCTTGAGGCCGTACAAGAACTTGCGCAAGCGCCAGACCTTGTCATTGTCCTCAAAGCCTGGTGGGTGAGCCACGTAAATCTCCTCATCCAAAGAGCCATGGAGGAACGCATTGTTCACGTCTATCTGGTGCAGTTCCCAGTCATGCTCAGCTAGTACACCAAACAGAGCTCAAGCTGAGGTCATGCGGCCGACAGGGGCAAAAGTGTCGGTGTTATCGATGTTCACAATCTGAGAGTACCCCTTGACGACCAAGCGGGCTTTGTAGCGTTCTAGTGAGCCATCTAGCTTCACTTTCTTGCGAAAGACCGACTTGACCTGAATAGCCTTCCTCCCAGGTGGACGGTCGACAAGCTCATAAACTCTATGCTCTCGGTTAGCGCGAAGCTCATCCTCGCAAGCAACGTGCCAAGCGTCAGCATCTTGTGATGAGAGAGCTTCCCTTATGATGCCTGGGTCGGGCACCATAGAGGGAGAGCTCTGCGTGGCAAGGGCACATGCCTCGGTGTTAGGCCTCATGACCACAAGATTAGCTGCTGCACCACCGGCGGCAGCTCCACTGGAGCTGCCGCCGGTGGTGGACCATCCTCCCAGGTGCTATCCATGACTGTCCAATATTGTTTTTCCCACAATGCAGCAGTTCATTTTAGTTATGGTCAAATGCACATCTCTTGCATTTACGTGTCTGCAAGTTTTGTAATGTTTTTCTTGGACCTTTTTAACACTGCATTCTGCAACTTCGATTACGGAGCTGTGCAGTTTGTATTGTATGACTTTTGCATGTTGCTGTTTAGGACTAGAGCTTGCTTCAACATGTAACAAATTGCACCTGAATGCATGTTTGACACACATGCATGTACTTGCATCCTGCAGGCTGGCACAAGTTGCAGGCTGAGGCCCCACCCTCCGACAGAAGACAATGAGCTCATGGAAGCTGCACTTGCAGACCCGTACGGCGACATGTTCATTGTGCCACGACCGGCTGAAGTGGAAGTGGAGGATGTAGGCACGCTGGAGGTGGAGGTCTCAGAGTGGGCTGCCCTCGAGAACAAGGAGCAGAAAACCAAGGTGCTGAAGTACTACAAGAAGGTGGCGAAGGCGTTCCCAACGTTCCACCTCGCAACCATGGACCACTTCAGTGTGCCTGTTACGTAGACACCATCGGAGCGGCTCTTCTCCTTGGGACACCACATCGTCACTGAAATTTGGCAGTCGATGGCGCACCTCACCGTTGAAAATCTCCTCACCACAAAGAGCTGGATCAACAAGCCAAACATCCGCCACTTCCCGGTCAGCCCGCATGGCGTCGTGGCGGAGGAGCTCATCGCCGAGGAGAAGAGAATGAACGATCTCCGCAAGAAGGCGGAGTTGGAGCAGTTGGTGGGTGAAGCAGCAGAGATGTTGGAAGGTTTGGAGATGTTTAAGTTGAATGACGATGAGGAGATGGGGGATGCAACGGGGAACGACGTGGAGGGAGATGAGGAGGATTAGAGTAGTAAAAAAGGTTTCAACTTCAGTCCATTGCAAAGCTTCTGTCGTTCCATTAATAGCAATGATATTTGAAATCTCTAGTGTTTGTTGCTCTCAATTGCTCTCTGAATGTTGATGCAAATTAATGCAATGAATTGCAGATCTGTTTACAATGTTGAAGTTTTCATTCAAAACATGCAGAGGATCCACGCATCGTGTCATGTGAAGTCTGGTTGAATGAGAAAAAATAATGTACACAAGTTGTGTGCTGTGAAACATGACAGTAGAACTATGTTAGAATTGTACAAATGAAAATGGCCACATATTTGTGTAGCTGCACAAGAGCATTTGATAGTACAATAATTGTACAAAACCTGACCATATCGTTTCATCGCAACGTGACACATGTGATGTCATATGTCAGAAACTTGGGCACCATTTATGGTATGATATATTCAATCACTGTCCCATGACAATCTGGTGGAATCGTTAGGGATCGTGATATTCCATGGAATCGCAATACATGGCTTGGGTATCGCGATTCCGATTCTGCCCCATGGCCCCGCCTCGCGATCCCGATTCTGCTGAGAGAATTGCGATTCAGCATCGGTGTGCACCCTTATGGAGTTATCAGGTGTATTTGAAGACCCATCGATTAGGCTTCAACCAAATTGGTACATGGGCTACATAATTTTGCCGCAACCAGAGGCAACTCCTTCTTTTAGACCCATGTATTGCCTAGTTTTAACAAAAAGGTGAGGGGCCAAATGCCAAATCAAAGAGTACCTTACAATAGGGTGGATTGAGCCAAATAGCTCACTGTATGGTGTGCCGGTCCATTTTGTGAATTTAAATGACGGTGGTTTACGCACATTCGTGGTCTGCTAGATGCTGAACAAGTTGAGGGTGAGAAGTCAATTTATCTTGCCACGCATTGAGGACCTGTTGACCAACTCTAAGGGGCAAAGGTTTTTTGTTCTTGGATTTGTCTCAAGGGTATCAACAGATCCGCATCACAAAAGATTATCCACCAACAACTACGCTTTAAATGCACAAACGACACTACCAGTCTTGGGATCTGTACTTCAGGTTAACAATCATCTTGGCAACCTTCTGGGGATAGTTGAACTGAACGTTTTCGAATAAAATCTGTCAGTTTGTCTTGGTTCACCTGGATAGAATCCCATTTTTCTCCAAATCAATGGAGGAGCACATAAAGCACCTACGCCAATTCATCGTGATGCTATGGGAGCAGAAGTTCTATGCAAAAGTGAGCGAGTGCAAGTTCACACAAGACGAGCTCAAAAACCTTGGACACATAGTCGGCAAGGATGATACCCGTGTTAACCCACAAAAGGTCCATGCCTTGGTGGGCTGGCCACACGATAAAATGTTGGGCATATTCGGTGTTTCCTCAACCTTGCAATCGGCTTTCAATGGTTTATGCAAGGATATTTGATCTTGGTAACTCCACTCATCAGGCTCATGCAAAAAGATGCACCTTTGGAATGGACGTTTGAATACAATAAAAATTTTCTCAAATTCAACAAGCTTCTATCGACATCACACGTCTTATCTCTCCCATATTCATTGCAACAGTGGGAGGAACGGCGTGGTGCATTGACAGTAGGACTTGGAACTGTCCTTGTGCTAAATGGTCATCTTGTTACCTTTGAGATCTGGAAGTACATCTCTGTGGAGGTGCAGTACACGACTAGGGATCAAGAGCTCCTCACAGTGGTACATATTTCCAAGACATGGCATTGCTACCTTAAGGACACTGAAGGTGGTGTGATGGTGGTGACCGACCACAACCCACAAGTGTGTTTCCATATGCAATTGAACCTGTCAAGACGGCAGGCGTATTGGAGTGAACGCAGGAGTTGATTCTTGTTCACATGGGGACATCGATTAGGACGCATCAACGTAGCTGATACACTAAGCTGACAACCAGTAGAGATTGAATCAACGACCATGGTTGGTGAGCATTTTATGACCATTGCGATTGTTTCAGTAAAGACACCAGACCCCTCCTGCATCCCAGTGACAACTACCCAAGAGAACATCCACCACAACGACTTCATCAATAAGATGTGGGTGGGATACTCTTTGGACTCTTGGTTCCAAGACACTAAAAAATGTGTACAAGTACGGATTACTGGAGGCCGCAAGAATCTTTAGACACAGGGAACAAGTCATTGTGCCAGACTCGGGATACCCTTGAGTGAATATCATCTCCTTGTTCTACAAACTACCGATCGCAGGCCACGTAGGACCTCGAAAGACAGGACATGCACTATCGGACCACTATTGGTGGCAAGGATGTAGTGTTAATGATCGTAAGTATTGCATGAAATGCGATCCATGTCTTTGGAACAAGGTTAGAAGCAAAATGCATGTTGGATTCCTCCAACAGCTTCTTATCCCTGGGACTCAATGGGAGTGTGTGAGCATGGACTTTATTACTTGTCATCCAAACATGGTCTGTGGCCATAATAAAATGCCAGCGAGTCACCAGTTTCTAATTGAGCTGGTGGCTTTACTGGTGGTTGATAGGCCACATGGGCCTCAAGGCTGAGGCGTGTGGCCTCGTGTCCTCGCCCTCCTTGATTGTGAGAGCAAACAAAGATGAGGGGTTGGGTGAGAGAGCAAGAGGGTGGGCCACGCAATAGAAGTCGGCCTTTTGGACGGGCGTACGATTTGCAGACACACCATACAAAAATTGTGCATGTTGCGGCCTTGTTGCGTACGCGAACTTGATTACACACACGAGAACTGCTTTGGCTTTGCTAGATACACCTCACTTAAGTAGTCACGCAATCTCCTCCAACTTGTCCAATCTTAGCCTGTTACTGTTGTGGTGGTCTTTTCATCTAGCTTCTTGTTCAAAAGATCATCATAGAATGACTCCAATAGCAAGGCATGCGGGAAATCTAAGGTGTAGATCCCATTTCCCTCAATGAAGTTTTTGACTTCCTCTTGGAGTATGGTGAATGAACTAAAATGAAATTCAAGTAAGCTATCTAATTACTTTAATTCCTTCAGCCTATGGAGGGCCCATTGTGCCTTTGAATACTAGGTGCACTTCTGAGGTATTGAACAATAGCATATGCAAAACCACGGTCTACACCGGTCAACCACACACACACACACACACACACACACACACATCTGCTGTCCATCCAAGGTCTCCTCACAACACTGGTACATCATACCAAGTGTCTGGGTCTAGACCATGAGAAGAGTCATGCACACGCACACAAACCGGTGTAATGTATATCATACACATGTCTGATGGCAAGAGGGTCTCCTTATGACACTGACGATACCGGTAGCCGGGTCTCGGCCACTATGCGTAATCCAGCAAGTGTCTGTGTACCGACCACAATAGCATCATCAACCAACACAGAGGATCACAGGGGGTCTCCTCATAACAAGGGTGCAAATCACCAGGTGTCCGGGTCTCGACCACTATGAGAAAACCAACTTGCATGCACATGCCACATGTGGTATGGCCACACACCAAGACACACGATCACATGGTCTCCTCGTGACACTGGAACAACCAACCAAGTTTCCTGGTCTCGACCCACAGAGTGCTACCATACAATGGTAGTTATGTAGGCATGTGGCATGAGCCACACGTTGGCTTATGTAGTATGCTCATAGAAGAGCATGGACCCCTCACCACGCATCTCCCGTGGTGTCAAGGTCCACATAACACTCACCCTGGGCAAATGAACCTAGCATCAATGCCCTCGATGGAGATGCTGATGCTGTAGTTGAAAAGATCCTGGGCGATGAATCATGTGCTCTCTCCATCATGCAGAGATAGCTCCCCCTGTCACTAACGAGTCAGCTCCCACCCTCAAAGACAAAGTGGTATCTCCGGCTACGGCTCCTCACGTCTTTGCTGTATCACCTGGAGTGTACCAGTCCTCACGTGACTGCCAAGGGTCCCAACTCACAATCTCTCCTCTCTCTACTCTACCACGATGCATCTGTGTACAACGAAGGAAAGGGAATGGACAAGCGGCACGCGAGCGTGGATGAAGTGGCGGAGCTGGCCTCTTAGGCGAGATAGAGTACCCTAAGGCTCAGGGGTGTACCGCCAGAAGAAGAGGTCTAGAGCGACGAACCGGATCACCACTCATGGACGATGGTGACGATGGATTAGCTGAGTTGGGTAGATGAAGGTGCGTTATGGCAGCAGCAGATGGAGGAGTGATGAGTAAGTCAATAGGAATGATGATGGCGGAAGCTCAGCTCAGCTCTCCTGTGGTAGTGTCTCCATAGAACGTCATACTCGGAGCTGCTATAGGATCCTCCCTGAGTATGGGTGTACGATATCCTAGAAGTGGAAAACTCGTACCGATAGTACTTGTGCTCCCTTCCTCTGAAAATCTCTCACGTACTGCCATCACCTCTCGCTGCATCATCACTACACGCTCTTGTATGTCAGCATAATCTCCCTTGGACATGTGGAGGTGGCCCATGTCTACCTCGCATAGGATAATCTCTATCTCACTGGATGCTATAAACAGAGACTATAGAACTCGCAAGTACAGCTCCATCTGCATCTGTGCTGCTGAAGACCATGGAGCCCGTGCTGCTGCATCCTCCCGGGGGTCAACCAAATTCGCAATGTGCTAAGACGCTGGAACACCGGATGGAGCTGCAGGTGTCGCATTCACACCATAGGTCATGTCTGTCATACAAGGAGGAATGAACGGTCGCATGCCGAGAGAAAAGGAGGAGTCGTCAAAGTGCGTGGAGCATGTGGAAATATCGTCCGTGCAAGTTTTGCCACTCTCTGCGTCAATGCGATGAGCAGGGTCACCAACAAATGAACACAAGAGGGTAGAACTCAGCTCCTACTAACGAGGTGACTCCATCCGCGTGTACAGATCTGTGCCACTTTACTTGACTACCGCCGTAGTGGACACATGTGTGTAGGACTTTGGCTCAACAATGCCTGTCAAGGCGACCAGCAAGCGCAGCTGGCGCTCCCGCGCCGTTTTGCCGGGAAGGCTGGTCGTTACCACCTCCTCGATAATGGACCGAGGACAACCATCTGACTCCGTCATGCGTGTCGTTGCTCTATTGTGTGTACGCAAACCCGTAGACTCTGGGAACATGGGTGACTCCTCAAGCTGAATCTGGTCCTCAGGTAGCACACGCGATAAGGTGGAGCCTGTTGTGTCTCCTGTAGCACATGTCCTAGTGACATCTCTCAGATTTTCTTCTCTCAAGAATGCCTCAACCTCTAAAGGACCAGCCGGCCAACTCTGCTTATGCATTACATAAGCAGACTCCGCTATCTTGTTAGTGTGAGCCTCTTGTGCCAATGCCCTCAGAAGACCGTATGGGGTATCCCGATCCGCACTATACTCCTGTGCCACTGCCGGGCCGCTATAGGTCGGAGTCGTGAGTGGCACCACCCAGGGACGCCATGCTTGCCCTCCTTGTGATGTAACGTGCTACTACGCAAGACCTGGATCCATCCTAGACGTGGAAGTCGAGTTCGATGACATGCAAGTCTCCACCATGAAAGTCATGTTGGGATCAGACTCCACGTCATGTACTGTCATCGTATCATCTGAATCTGCCTCAGGTCACGCTCGAGCACCACGGCCTAGCGCGAGTGCTAATCCTGTCACTACGGTCACAACAGGCAATGTGCGGTGACCACACTCCCCCTCGATAGGTACAATACCGAAAGCTGAGGAGGTGGAGGTTGTATCAAAACCGGCACAAGTACTGCGTGCGGAGTTCTGACGCCGACGCCGCAGGGACAGACGACTGGAATGACTACATGAAGACATGTCATCACGAAGTGATGTCGTGGTCATAGGAGAGTGGAGGATCGAAAGGATGGTGGCAATCTGGAACTGGCTGGCAGGTGGATATGAAGGGACACCATCAGATGAGGAAGGAGGAGAGGATGAAGGAGATGAGATCAAGAGGCCGTTGGCAAACTAGTAACAAAAGCACGCTTGGTGACAAAGACGTCACAAAGCCACTACACCATCTGCCTCAGGCCATGGATCTCGGCGAATATGGTTGCTAGAGGTCATACTAGGGGGTCAGTAAAGGTGACCACACAGGACAAGCTGAACTACCACAGTACGCCCGGAGAAGGGAGTCTGACTAGCTGCGGCTTCTAATGCTACTGCCACTAATGGAGGGAAGACTGCTCCATAATAGAAGGGGTGATGGCTAAAGGTGTGGCTGCTGCTCAAAGCGGTAGACAACCCAGCCTTCCGAGATGCACTGACTCGAACTCGGCGTTGATCTTATGGAGTGAATTGCGTGCTCCAATCTAGGACCCGTAGGAGATGCCGATCCACGACGCGTCTCGAAATGGAGATTGCCGCCGACAACACAATCCGCTGTCGGCTGGGAAGGCAAAACTGCAAGAGCTGCTCCAACCGCCGCTACCGCTGCTACGGAAACTGCTCTTACTACAGTGGTTGCTGCTACTGCAAGCTTTGGTGAGATGTTGGGCTATTGTATGGCCGTTGCGGATGATGTTGCGTTGGCTGCTATTTGTAGCTTCTTTTTTTAATCTTTTGACTCTCAACCCCCTTTTTTTTGTCTTTCCTCCACCCCCTTTTTTATCTTTCCCTTCTTTTGTTTTTTTGCCTTTTGCCCCTCAACATTTTTTCCTCGCCTACTCCTTTTTTATCGTTTGCCCCTTGGAAGTGGGGCAGTTGAGAAAACAAAAGGAATAGGAGAGGGGGGTCCGGCTGGTTTAGCTCTCTCACTTGCACGATGTTCAAGTGAGCGGATGGCCAAAGGATCGACGGAGGGGAGGGGTTGGGGGTGCGCCCCTCTATCGCCGTCGGCCCCTCTTTCGATCGGCCAACGGGGCCGACGGGGCCGAAGGGGCCGAGGGTCCTGACGGGCCCCTCCAAGGGGCCCCTTGAGGGCAGGGGCTCGACGGGCCCCTCCAAGAGGACCCGTCAAGGGGGGCCCACTTGGCCCTCAATGGGCCTTCTCAAGAGAGGGGGGGTTTTGGGGACGCAGGTGGTAGCACCAACCGCTGTTGCTGTGGACGCGGCGGTGGCTGCTACTGCTACTATGGTAGCTGTTGCAAATGCGGCCACTCCTGCTGCTACTGCAACAAGCCAATAATGCTGCTGCTTAATAGTGCCGCCGCTGCTATTGCTAATATGCACTGCCACTGCTGTTGCTTCTTGCTGTTGCCGCCATTGCTATTGCTTATATGTGCCGCTGCTGCTGTTGTTGATTTCTGTTGTGTGCGTCGTTGTTGCTGCTACTTGCTGCTGTTGTCATTGTCGCTGCCACTGTGTGCTGCCTCCGCTGCCCCCGCTGCTGCTGTTGTTGCTGCTGCGGGGTACAACAGATGTCACTGCTACTACTACATCCGCAGGCACAAGTATTGTGAATGCTCCCACACGCCACTGTTGCTGTTGCTTTTGCCGCCTATGTAGTTATTGCTCTGAGTAGTTGCTCTGCCGCCACTGCTCCTGCTACGTGGCACCGCACCTGTCGCGGCTGCTAAGGCTACTGCTGCTACTATTGTTAAAGCCGTAGTTGCTAATGATGCTGTGCGTGGCTCACCACCCTTGTGGCGTTCACGAGCAAGCACTTTGCACTACCTCTTGCTGTTGTCAGCATGGTGCAATGTGGCGCGTTCTCTCTGCGTTCCGCCCACTACCACTGCTTCTGCTGCTCACACGCCCCCGTGTGATCTGATACCATATTGGAGACTGATTAGGGCATGCACGCCCATGCGAACAAGAACATGAGCTCTGTGTGTGAGTGCAGTGCAAAACAGCAAAACATTGGTTAAGTCTGGATTGCATTATATGAAAGAAAAAGGAGAGAAATACAAATGAGCCCATAGTGGGCTTATGTAGGGGCGCCCGCAACTAGCCACACTGTTATGGGAGCCGCCGGTCGAGGCGGTGATTACGTCATCATGCTGAGGTCAGATGCATGCTTTGATGCTCCCGTTGTATTCTACATGAAAAACCGTGCGAAATTGACCCAAGAACCAGGTCATTTGGTGCAGGGACGAGAAAGATACGGCCGTGCAAAGGTGGGAGGCGCACCTCCAGAAAACAGGAGACGTACCGGTTCAACCCCGAGCACGGCGGAGCGACTTTCTCGCCCACTGCAGCCAGAGCGCCCCTGGATGGACATTTAGCCAATGAGGCAAGGTTCATTGGGGTCCATGGGCGCTTTGGGATGGCGGCTGGAGCTGCATTCACAAGCAAAGGCGCTTCGGGCGGCCGTGACCCCCGCTAGCAGTGTTGTTAGCGGCCGTCACGCGTGGAGTATTCAAACGGCCATAACTTAGCCGTTTCTTCACGGATTGAGGCATTCTTTGGTGCGTTGGAAAGCTCTCAGCGCGTACTACATGATGCATGTGTTATTTGCATGAGTGCGCCTTGATAAAGGGCTTCAGAGCGCTGAGTATATTTTGGCTGCCCCATAGGGGCTGGTACATAAGGAAGCCTAGGGATTGATCTAGGCATGCCAATCTTACCCAGAGACTTTGTACATTGCCTTGTACTGATCTATCAAGTCTAAGTAATCATTCCTTGCCCAACTCTCCTTGTTTTCCAAGCATTGCCTTGCATACGTCCATTCGATCCTACAAGTCTTCCGTAGCGCACCTTGGTGCAAACTCCGCCGAGAGAGTCGCACGACACGAACCTCGGTCACTAGCAGCGGTCTTGCTGCTAGGAGAGGGTCGTGCTACATCTCAAGGGCTGGACCACACACCAAGGGGTCGAAGGTGGGAGGTTCATCCCAAGGGCTCGGCGTGTGACCGTCATGCCGGGCACCCCTCGGTTCACATTTGGTATCAGAGCGCGCGGACGTTCGCTCGGCTTTGCGCGGACCCAAGGGAGGCAGCAGATCTGCCACAACTGCGTTTGGCCGTAATTTTTTCGTCACAACCAGAACCATGGCAGCAGCGGCATACAACCAGGCCTACCTCATGGAGGAGATCCGGCGTGCTCTTGACGAGTTGCGTCAAGAGAACCAGCAGCTGCGCGCGGAGGTTGAGGCAAGGTACGTCGGCCAAGGGAGCAGTGCGTTGGGGGGTGTTGCATTGGCATCCGCACCTGCCTTTCGGCGGCCCAAGCCGAAGGAGCCGGAGTTCTACACCGGCAAGGGCAGTCCGTGTGAGTCGCTCTTCACGGTGAACTCGTACTTCACGGCGTTGGGCGTTCCCGTGGGAGAAGATGCCACAAGACTGGAGTATGCGCCTACGCTACTCCGGGGAATGGCGTTGCAGTGGTGGTCGAGGTTGTGCCGGCGGAACGCCGCTGGGTTGCCGGACGGGCTGGGGGCCAGGACACGGCTTCAGCCACTGTTGAGTCTAACGGTTCCGCGGGAAGTGCAGCTCGTGGCACGGGCGTTGACGGAGAAGCCAGTGTCGTGGGAGCAGTTCGAGACGATGCTCCAGGCGCGTTTCGACCTCCACAATGGCAGCCGGTTCGCACGTAATAAGATCAAGCACGTCAAGCAAGGCGGATCGGTCCAGGACTATACTACACGCTTCATGGCCTTGGCGGCGCAGATTGACGACCTCTCGGACGCGGAGGCATACGACCGCTACCACGACGGCCTGAAGCCGCACGTCCAACGCGAACTCGCGGTGCTCGGGTTGCGGACCTTTGCAGAGTTGGTCTCGGCGGCGGAGCGCATCGACGCGGTAAGCTACAATGCGCGCCGGACTAGCTATGCAACACAACCATGGGTGGAGCAGCCGGGTCAGGCTGTGCCCATGGAGGTGGATGCAATCCAAGCCGGGCAGCGGGGTGCGGGCGGGCAACAGGGACCGAGAGGCAAGTGCTGGGTTTGTGGTGAGGAGGGTCATCGCAAGCGGGATTGCCCCAAGCGCAAGGCACAACAGGGAAACGGGCAGCAGCAGTGAGGAGGGGACGACCTACTGCTGCAAGTCTTTCGTCCACAAAGGACAGAACCAGCCCTGAAAGGCTTTTGCCGATTAAGGAACTGCCTCAAGTGTTGTTGCGGAATGAGGGTGAGACCCGGCAGTTTCCAGGGATCGTCTTGGAGCTGTTTCTTGAGATTCCGGAGGGGAGTTTCAAGGGTCGGAGGAAGCTACGCGGGCTGCTAGATGACGGTGCGAGCCATAGCTTCTTCAACGACATGTTGGCGACAACGTTGGAGCTCGCACGGTAGCCGGGGACATCGGCCAAGGCGCGGCAAGTGTCCGGAGTGGTGGAGTGCAGCAGGCCTCTCGTCAAGCACAAGGTCCATATGGGTGAGTTGATGTGCAACATGGAGTTCCACACTTGCCCTATGGATGATTACGATTGCTTGATCGGCCGGGATTGGTTGCACGGTTGGAATCCGGAGGTGGATTGGAGGTGCAACCGGGTGGTCGTGAAGGCGGGAGGGAAAAACATCACTTTGCCTTTGTGGCGGGGTGAGGAGAAGGAGTCGGAAGTGGCGGAAGCGGGGAAGCAGCTGCGTATCATCAACTTGCAGCAGCTCAAGCGGTGCGAGCGCAAGGGTGGCCAGGTTTACTTGGCATGGGTGCGCCCACAACCAACAGCAGAGCAGTAGATTGCAGCGGTTGTAGCAGCGGAGGGGCAGCCGGGGAAAAGCGCAAGAGCTCCAGAGTTGCCTCCCGGTGTCGGGGAGGTGCTCAAGGAGTTCGGGGACGTTTTTCCGGAAGAGTTGCCGAAGGGGCTGCCGCCACAACGCGATATTGACCACAAAATCGAGGTGGTGCCAGGGTCGTCACCAACGGTGCGGTCTTGCAACCGCATGAGCGACGCGGAGCTTGCGGAGCTCAAGAAGCAATTGGGGGAGTTGGTGGACCAAGGCTTCATTCGGCAGTCGGTGTCTCCGTATGCGGCACCGGTGCTGTTCTTCAAGAAGAAATCAGGGGAGTTGTGGATGTGCGTGGACTACCGGGCGCTCAACAACATCACGGTGAGGAACCGCGACCCGTTGCCGCGGGCCGAGGAGCTGTTCGACCAGCTACGAGGCGCACGCATCTTTAGCAAACTGGACCTGAGGTCGGGGTACCACCAAATCCGCATTGCGGATGAGGATGTGGAAAAAACCTCGTTTCGGACGTGCTATGGACACTTTGAGTATCACGTGATGCCTTTTGGGCTAATGAATGCTCCTGCTACGTTCATGGCGTTGATGAACCAGGTGTTCCACCCCTATTTGGACCAGTTCGTGGTCGTCTTCCTCGACGACATCCTTGTCTACTCACGAACGATAGAGGAGCACCAAGAGCACCTGTGGATGGTGATGGAAGTGCTGAGAAAAGAGCGGCTATTTGCAAAGCTCAGCAAGTGTGAATTCGCCAAGCATGAGGTGGAGTTCCTCGGGCACATTGTCAGCGGGAGGGGAATCCGCATGGACCCAAAAAAGGTGGAAGCAGTGCAGGAGTGAGCAGAGCCGGCGTGCGTGTGTGACATCCAGGTATTTTTGGGTTTTACAAACTACTATTGGAGGTTTATACGGGGGCACGCGACAATGGGAGCACCCTTGACAGACTTGCTCAAGAAAGGGCGCCAATGGGAGTGGGGTGCGAAGGAGGGGCAAGCCTTCGGTGCAATGAAGGCTGCCATGTGTCAAGCCCCGGTGTTGGTGCATCCGGACACGAGCAAGGAGTACATGTTGGGGACGGACGCAAGCAACTATGCGATCGGCGGGGTGCTGATGCAGGACCAAGGGAAGGTGTTACAACCCATTGCGTACTACTCCAAGAAGCTGAAAGGGGCTGAGCTCAACTACCCGATCCACGAGAAGGAGATGCTCACGGTGGTCCAGGCCTTCAAGCAATGGAGGTGGTACCTTGAGGCGCGGCGGTTTGTGGTGCACACTGACCACTATGCGCTCAAGTACCTCAAGTCGCAGCCGAACCTGAGTTGTCATCAGGCACGGTGGATGGAGCTGCTGGAGGGCGGCTTTGACTATGAGATCTAGTACAAACCAGGGAGGATCAATCCAGCGGACCCGCTTTTGCGTCGCCCCGACTTGGGCGTGCATGCGATCACGGTGCTGGCGAGATCTCCAATCATCCGCGGCCTGTTTGTACACGGGTATGCGGAGGACAAGGACTTTGCCGGAAGTACGGTGAAGGGGTGCAAGTGGGACGGGCAGTATTGGCGGCGTGAGAAGGGGAACGAGATTGTGGTGCCGTGGAGTGCGTCATTGCGGCAAGCACTGTTGGAAGAGGCGCATGACTCGCACTACAGTGGTCATTTCGGCCATGAAAATACCTTCAAGACGCTTGCGCGTCAATATTGGTGGGCGACGATGGGAGTAGATTGTAAGGAGTACGTGAGCAGCTGTGACACGTGCCAATGAATCAAGTCACGGAGGACACGGGCGCCAGGGGAGCTGCAGCCGCTACTGGTGCCGGAACGTCCGTGGACGGACATCTCACTTGATTTTGTGGGGGGTCTTCCACGGAATGCAACGGGCAACACCATGGTGCTGGTGGTGGTGGACCGGTTCAGCAAAATGGCACACTTTATTCCATGTGCGGAGAAGGTCATGGCAGGAGAGACGGCTCAACCTCTCTTGCAACACGTCATCAAACTGCACGGGGTGCCGAAGTGCATGGTCTCGGACCGCGACCCGCGCTTCACCTCCTGGTTTTGGGAGGAACTCTTCAAGAAGCTAGGCACCCGTGTGGATCTTTCATTGGCCTACCATCCCCAAACGGATGGCCAAACTGAGCGCACCAATCAAACCATGGAGCAGCTACTGAGGGGGATCTTGGAGCCGAATGGCGAGGGATGGGAATGCAAGCTCCCAGTGGCTGAGTTTGCCTACAACACAGTAGTGCATGCCTCTACAGGGCGGTCCCCCTTTGAGGTAGTGTATGGGGTGCAGCCGGCATGTCCCTCAGACATGGCAACAGGGTCAGACCTACCCGCGGTGCAGCGGTTTACAAGTGACTTCACAGAGGTGTGACGCGGTGTACGTGAGGCGCTACACAAGGCACAGCAGCAGATGAAGCGGCAAGCGGAAAAGCACCGGACAGTCGAGGAGTTCTTGGTGGGACAACAGGTGCTACTGAGCTCGCGGAACCTACAGCTGGCGGGGGTGGGCAGCGACAAGCTCAAGCCACGGTGGGTGGGCCCTTTTCCGGTCAAGGAGAAGCGGTCCGCGGTGAGCTACGAGTTGGAGCTGCCGGACCACTATGGGATCCATCCTGTATTCCATGCTTCTCTTCTCAAGGCCTACAAGGAGCCGGATGCGCAGTTTGCAGCGCGGGGACAGGCCCCTCCCCCATCGGTCTTGGTGGAGGGTGAAGAGGAGTATGTGGTGGAGAAGATTCTCGGGCACTGACGGCGCGGTAACGGGTGGCAATACCTGGTGCAATGGCTCGGCTATGGGCCTGAGCACAAATGCAAGGTCCCCAAAACCGATTTCCACAGGGGCGGTGGTGTCAACACGGTCCTCCGAGCGTACCAGGAGCGCACCGGGACGGTGCGCCCTCGTAGGGGGGGGTGATGTTGTGGGAACCGCCGGTCGAGGCGGTGATTACGTCATCATGCTGAGGTCAGATGCATGCTTTGATACTCTCGTTGTATTCTACATGAAAAACCGTGCGAAATAGACCCAAGAACCGGGTCATTTGGTGCAGGGACAAGAAAGATACGGCCGTGCAAAGGTGGGAGGCGCACCTCCAGAAAACAGGAGACGTACCGGTTCAACCCCGAGCACGGCGGAGCGACTTTCTCGCCCACTGCAGCCGAAGCGCCCCTGGATGGACATTTAACCAATGAGGCAAGGTTCATTGGGGTCCATGGGCGCTTTGGGATGGCGGCTGGAGCTGCATTTGCAAGCAAAGGCGCTTCGGGCGGCCGTGACCCTCGCTGGCGGTGCTGCTAGCGGCCGTCACGCGTGGAGTATTCAAACGACCATAACTTAGCCGTTTCTTCACGGATTGAGGCGTTCTTTGGTGCGTTGGAAAGCTCTCAGCGCGTACTACATGATGCATATGTTATTTGCATGAGTGCGCCTTGATAAAGGGCTTCTGAGTGCTGAGTAGATTTCGGGTGCCCCATAGGGGCTAGTACATAAGGAAGCCTAGGGATTGATCTAGGCATGCCAATCTTACCCAGAGACTTTGTACATTGCCTTGTACTGATCCATCAAGTCTAAATGATTCATTCCTTGCCCAAATCTCCTTGTTTTCCAAGCGTTGCCTCGCACACTTGCATTTGATCCTACAAGTCTTCCGCAGCGCACCTTGGTGCAAAAGCCGCCGGGAGAGTCGCACGGCGGGAACCACGGTCACTAGCAGCGTTCTTGCTGCTAGGAGAGGGTCGTGCGATATCTCAAGGGTCGGCCCACACACCAAGGGGTCGAGGGTTGGGAGGTTTATCTCAAGGGCTCGGCGTGTGACCGTCACGCCGGGCACCCCTCGGTTCACCTTTGGTATCAGGGCGCGCGGACGTTCGCTCGGCTTTGCGCGGACCCAAGGGAGGCAACAGATCTGCCACAACTGCGTTTGGCCGAAATTTTTTCGTCACAACCAGAACCATGGCAGCAGCAGCGTACAACCAGGCCTACCTCATGGAGGAGATCCGGCGTGCTCTTGACGAGTTGCGTCAAGAGAACCAGGAGCTGCGCCCAGAGGTTGAGGCAAGGTATGTCGGCCAAGGGAGCAGTGCGTTGGGGGGTGTTGCATTGGCATCCGCACCTGCCTTTTGGCGGCCCAAGCCGCCGGGCCCTGTAACCCTCGCTGAACCCAAACGAGTCAGCGGGCAGAACACACTGCGTACACCACGACAAACAATCAATGATGGTCTTATCAAGGCACCGGAATAGCTCTTCGAGTGCCCGAGTCTCTACCACCGAGAAAACACGACCAATGCAAGAAAATCTCGAAATCGGCATCCAGACATCATGCACGGCTTTCCAAATGTTGGAAGCACTACTACAGCCACCAGATCTCCTCGTTGCACTCCTACAGTCCACTGGGTACGCAGGAACCCAAAAAGAAAACTCTCCTAGCTCGTGACAAGCCAACATGGCTGACGAAACGCATGGAACAAATGTCGACAACATTGCCGTAGGAGCAGGAGAAGTCTCGAGATATTCCAGAGGCCCGTCATGCCGTCACACTCTGCTCTACCCTATACCACCAACGTGGGGTATATGGGTAAGCCACACAAACCAACAGAAACTTCTGGAATGGAACATCAGGCAAGATCGCCAAAATGCCTTCAGTGGAACGACATAAGAATCCCGTGTTGGACGTGTGTTGGGCCATAATGACAACAACATCCACTCACGGAGTTTTGGGACTTCTCTATGTCACAGATGTAATAATATGCCTCATGATGGTCTGAGAAGATGCGTATAAGCTTCCTAGCGACACAGCCGCTGACTGGGCGTCAGTGCCTCGTCAGACAGTGACAACACTCACAGGTCGTACACACAACCGCAAGGGTCTGGCTAGGAGACACAATTCAGAGTGTCATAGTGCTTCAATAGCATTTGCAGAGAGAAATGACAAATGACAGGTCCATGGCATAAGTATCTGCCGCGGCGCACGGCGGGTGTCGCAGGCGGTAGCACAAGGTCTGTAAAAAAACTAGCCCAAAACCACTGTTTTGGCCGTAACTCAGCGTAGACATGTCACAATGCTACGCCGTTTAAACCTAGACGTGCAAAATCACAAGCCAGACGCTACGACTGGTCACATACATGCATTAGGCATCAAACAGTGGACACACAATACAAAAACATGAAAATCAGGCCCATGACCAGTCCACAGATAAACTTCTACGTGCTGCAAGAAAAACTACATGAGGTCCAAGAGTGTGTCTAGAGTTATGGGGCGGTCTTCGGTCAGCTCCAAGCTGGTAGTCCACCACCAGACAACGCACCGGTACCACCTGGGTCCGCATCAGGGATCTGCATGGGCATGGATACGACCGAGTGGTCACAGTAAACTGTACAGGTCGACAGTATCATCAGAAATCACAACAATCCCCCATGACACAATGGTGCGCATGTTCATACACATGCAGCACTGAAATGAGTACAACAACAATTGTAGAAACAGTTGTGATACAGACACAAACACACCGCACACTCAACAACTCTCAAGAAAGAGGCAAAGCCCAATACTACGAATGGCCACCAGAAACTTACCTTGTGCCAGTGCCTTTGTCAACAAGTCAACACGCTGCATGTCAGTGCCACCCATACGACGAAGATCACATGCTGCTCCAACAGATCATGCACAAAGTGATGCTCAACTGCAATGTGCTTCATGCGAGCATGGATGACACCAAAGTTCTTCGCAATGGCAAGGGCACTCTGGTTATCCCAACGAAGCACAATGGCGGGTACCGATTGACCCAACTCGAGGAACAAGCGCTACAGCCATTGTCTGTCCCAACTCTTGAGTCCGATTTGCGTCTTTTGCATTGTCTGTCCAACGATTGATGCCGGACTCGTGCGTTTCACCAGTCGTAGCGTCCGGGTTGAGATCTTACATCTCTAGGTTCAGACAGTGTTGAGTTTGGATGTTTGTGCACAGAGTTGCGGCCAAAACAGTGGTTTTGAGCCGGTTTTAGGACAAAGCAACACTGCCGCGTGCGGCACCCGCCATGTGCCGCGTCAGTTATTTATGTTGTGTACTTTTCAGTTGTCATTTCTCTCTGCATTACTAAGCTATTAGAGCTTATGAGACTTTGCGCGCCTCCCTAGCCTGATCCTTGCTGTTTCTTGCACCTGCTTGCTTGCTAGTGTGCCATCTTACTGGGCAATGTCGCCAAATCAGCAGCAGTAAGGTTAGGAAACTTCCTAGCAATTTCTCTTGGTATCACACCTGTGAGACCTCTCTCGCTGAGCTGCACCGCAAAGACGCAACACCTGCAGCAGTAGTGAGAGTCACCGCCGGCGCCACATCCTAGGACCCGTCGCAACCAACATTTGCAGCAACGACGTCACCACGCAATCGCCACTACCGTATCAAGTGGAGCTGCGGCCGTGATGTGATCCAGCAGCCACGCCGGTCAACAGCAGCAGCACCGGGTGGCAGCAGCAGCCATGTCAGGCTGCCAGCCTGTACAAAAGAAAAAGGGGTAGTAGCTCGCAGCACCAGCTTGCGGCGCCGACTAAGAGCACTTGCAGCGTGCAGCGGCGGCAGCAGCTTGTAGCAGCGACGGCAACAGCAGTCGCAAGCAGTACCAGCAGCGCAGTAGCAGCAAGAAAGTAGTAGCGGCATTGCAACTGCTACAGTGATAGTAGCAACAGCGGCAACAACAGCATTATAGCAGCGGCATCAGCTACAACAGCGCAGCAACAAATCGAGTGGTCCCAACACAGCTTGTGTTACAACGTCTGTTACTCGTGATGATGCTTGTGGTGGAGCCATGTTGGCTTGCAACGAGGATGGACCTGACAGTACCTACTAGCTTGACGAGTCACATATCTGTTTTGTTCGTCGTTTTCCTGAGTCCTTTGCTGAGAGTCCAGCAGAGGCAGAGTGTTCTGTGGCACGTTGCTTAGCGCCGACGACCGGTCGTGAGCCAAGAGGCACCTTGGTTATTGAATCTTGGGCCACCCATCACATGATCTATCGTCGTAGTGACTTTGTTGTGCTCAGTTTTGTTGCATACATTCGGTCTATTTGCACAGGGTCTGGTCAATCATTGCCTGTGTAGGGAGTTGGGGTTGTGTGGTTTGATGGTCCTTCTGGCCCTTTGTACATTTCTGATGTGCTCATTGTCCCCTTTGGAGCTCAGCCTGCTCTCCGTTTGTGCATGCACCAGGATGGGTCTCACTATTGAGCACTCTACTGACTCTGCCACACTGACTCTGCCACAGTGACTGCTCTTGACACACGCGCCATCGTGCTTCGTGCCTCTGTTGTCGATGACCTGTATCATGTGTCTCATTGCATTCCCTTTGTTTCTTCTCCCCCCCTCTCCTCTGCACGTGTGTTTGTCACTTGTGTTCTCTCCCTCGAGCACCAACGCTTGTTACATCGTCGCCTCTGCCATGTGAGCTCGGACACTTTGTCCAAGCTCATTCAAACTCAGCCAGCCCTTGGTCTTGACGCAGCTTCTTTTGAGAAACCACCCAAGACCGACTGTCTTTTTTGTGCCCAAGGTAAGATGTATCGTTGATCTTACCCTGACTCCTCTCGGGCACTGCACCCACTAAAGATGGTCCACTCGGACCTTCTCGGTCCTCTCCCAATCGAGTCCCTCTCTGATAAAGGTTGGTATGTTCTCACCCTGAATGATGACTTCACTCGGATGCGATGGGTCTACAGCCTCCGCCACAAGAGCGATGCCGCACTGGCGGTCCGCCTGTGGTTTGTGATGGCTGAGCGTCAGTCTCGTCATAGCCTGCACACATTTCGCTTAGATCGTGGGGGTGAGTTTTCAGTCGAGATGGATGCCTACTTTGCCGAGCACGATATCTTCCACCAGCTTTCCGCCCCTGCTACACCATAGCAGAATGGTGTGTTTGAGAGTTGGAACCGTACCATGGAGGATGCGGTTCGCGCTATGCGGTCTGAGTGCGGTCTACCGCAGTCCTTTGCCTTTGAGGGCTTCGCCTACATGACGTGGGTCTGGAACCGCTTGCCGCATGGTCCACTTCCAGACCATGTCACGCTGTACAAGTTGTGGTTTGGCCATTGTGCTGATACCTGTCTCGCCCGCGTTTGGGGGTCCCTCGCCTGTGTCTGGTACACCGAGGACTAGCAGGGGTCCAAGGTCTCACCGCGGGGACGCATGTGTACCTTCCTCGGTATGTTTTGCATTCTCAGACCATCGATCGATGCCGGACTTGTGCATGTGACTAGTCGTAGCGTCCGGTTCAAGATTATGCATCTCTAGGTTCAGATGGTGTTGAGTTTGGATGCCTATGCGTATAGTTGCGGCCAAAACAGTGGTTTTGAGCCGGTTTATGGACAAACAGACACTACCGTGTGCGTCACCTGCTGTGTGCCACGGCAGGTACTTATGCTTCGTGCTCGTCACATGTCATTTATCTCTGCATTACTAAGCTATTGGAGCTTATGAGACTTTGCGTGTCTCCCTTGAGAAGATACAAGGAAGCTTCCTAGCAACACTCCCGTTGATCGAGCGTCAGTGCCTGATCAGACGGTGACGACAGTCACAAGTTGTGCATGCAACGGCAAGAGTTTGGCTAGGGGACACAAGGCAAAGTGTCTGAATGCTTCAATATCATTTGTAGAGAGAAATGAAAAATGACAGGTCCATGGCATGAATACCTGCCGCGACACACAGCGGGTGTTGCATGCGTCAGTCCAAGAGCTATCCTAAAACCTGCCCAAAACCACTGTTTTGGCTATAACTCTGTGCACACATGTCAGAATGATACGCCGTCTGAACCTAGACGTGCAGGATCAGAAAACAGACGCTAAGACTGGTCACATGCATGCATCTATCCATCATCAGAAGGTGGACACGCAATGCAAACATATGCAAATTGGGCTCATGGCCAGTCCGACGAAAACTCCTGCAAGTTGCAAAAAAAAAAACAACAGGAAGTCTCGGCAGTGGCCGCGGCTCTAGAACAGTAGTTGACCAGCTCCAAGCTGGTAGTCCGCCGCCAGTCGTCGCACCGGTGTCACTAGGGCCCGCCTAAGGGATCTGCAGAGTATGGACACGGCCGAGTGGTCACAGTAGACTGTACAAGAATGTCACAAATCGCAACACACCCCCATGACCCGATGGTACACATGTCCATACACGTGCAGCACCGGGACAAGTACAATAGTGTGTGTAAAACAGATGAGACACGGACACACATCCCACACTCAACCACTCTCAGGCATGGGGCGAAGCCCAACAGAATGAATGGCCACCAGGAACTTTCCGCAAGCTAGTGCCTTCGTCAGGAAATGAGCATGCTGCATGTCAGTACCAACCCACATGACGGAGATCACGTGTCGCTCCACCAAATCACGCACAAATTGATGCTCAACCGTAATGTGCTTCAAGCAAGCGTGAAAGACACCGGAGTTCTTCGCAATGGCAAGAGCATTCTGGTTGTTGCAACGAAGCACAATGGCAGGAACTGAGTGACCAAGCTCAAGAAACAGGCGCTACAGCCATACCGCCTCAGTAGCCACGCAAAACAATGTACTCTACCTCCAACGAGCTACGTGCAATGCAGCCCTGCTTCTTGCTATGGCAAGATAGAGCGGTACCGCCGAGCAAGAACACGTAGCCAGTACGGCTGCGTCCATCTGGGCTCCAGGCCCAGTCGCTGGCAGTGTAGCCGTTAAGGACCATCAAACACTGCCGACAAAAGTAGAGTCCGAGGTACGGCGTGGAGACCACGTACCGCACCACTTGCACAGTCGCGTGAAGGGCTCTCGCACGTGGAGCCTGTGAGAACTGAGCGAGGAGGTTGACAGCAAAAGCGATGTCAGGACGTGTGGTAGTGGCCAAGTACATCAGAGATCCGATGAGACAGAGGTAGAAGGTCACGTCCATTGTCTAACCCAGCTGTGTGGGATCATCCACCTTCACGACATCCTGCCCATCAGGTGTAAGACGTGTGGAAGCGGTGGGCATTGCACCAAGGAGGTCACCGAAACGCTCCCCCACAACTCGTGCGTATTGGGCCTGATACAGCAACAGTGTCCGACGCCTGCGGTCTCGCACGATCTCCATACCAAGAAACACCGATGCAGGACCAAGGTCCTTCATCCTGTAGGCAGTCTGAAGGACAGCCTTGGCCTCCTTCATGGCCTCCAAAGATGGAGACGCGATCAGAAGGTCATCGACATAGACCAGGATGGGGGTGAACCGTTCGGGTGTCGGTAGGATGAATTGAGAGGGATCTGCCTCGCTCTGTACATATCCCCCACGAGTCAAAGTGCCGGTGATCTCCCAGTTCCAACACCGCGGAGACTCCTTAAGGCCGTACAAGGACTTGCGCAAGCGCCAGACCTTGTCAATGTCCTCAAAGCCTGGTGGCTGAGCCATGTAAATCTCCTCATCCAGAGAGCCATGGAGGAACGCATTGTTCACATCCATGTGGTTAAGTTCCCAGACATGCTGAGCCACTACACGAACAGAGCTCAAGCTGAGGTCATGCGGCCGATAGGGGCAAAAGTGTCAGTGTAATCGACGCCCTCAATCTGAGAGTACCCCTTGACGACCAAGCAGGCCTTGTAGCGTTCTAGTCAGCCATCCAGCTTCACTTTCTTCTGAAAGAGCCACTTGACCTGAATAGCCTTCCTCCCAGGCGGAAGGTTCGTAAGCTCATAAACTCTATGCTCTCCGATAGCGCGAAGCTCACCCTCGCAGGCAGTGGCCAAGTGTCAGCATCCTGTGATGAGAGAGCTTCCCTTAGGATGCCTGGGTCGGGCGCCATGGAGGGAGAGCTCTGCGTGGCAAGGGCACACGCTTCGATGCTAGGCCTTACAACCACAAGATCAGGTGCTGCATCACAAGCGATATGGAACTTGCGAGTGACGAGATCGTGCCCTACGGGACACGCTTGATGTACCTCTGTGAGCTCAGTGCGGACACTCAGGCCCAAGGCCTTTGTGCCGAGGTCACCACTCGCAATGCTGCAAGAGGGGCGCCTGGGTGTAGGGCTCGACGCTTACTGAGCTCCGGAATCCAGTGGTCGAAGACGCCCACTGGGCTCACAGGAGTAATCGGAGCTCGAGGGACGCACCTCAGGCTCAGGGACAGGCACGACCACAGCTTGTGGGGAATGAGGCAAGGCAGGTGATATCGTGCGAGGAGATGCGTGTGTGGGGGACACGGGGCTGGGTGTGACAGCAGGAGCAGGCAAGACTGGACTTGACAGAGAGACAGGAGTGCCAGCACACGCAGGTACTGGCGGAGAAGTAGGCACGCGAACAGAAGCAGGGGCACCTGTGGGACGTGAAACAAGCTATACGGGCGAGGTCTCTGGACTGACGGCGATGCTCGTGGGGTCATCATGGGCCAGAGACTGAGAGGTGAAGGGGGCTCAAACGGACACATCATCATGGTGAGAGGTGCTCGCTGACGTAGAAGTCTCCCCCATCCACCGAGAACCCTCACAGGTAGGAACATGTGTGGCGGACAATGCCGTGATTGAAGGTAGGTTATAGTAGGTGAGAGACTTGAAAAGAGCGTGTCGCGCGACTCAATGACGCATCCTCCATGGTGCGATTCCAGCGCTCAGAAACACCGTTCTGCTGAGGGGTAGCAGAAGCCGAGACCTGGTGAAAAATCCCGTGCTCGTCAAAGAACCCGTCCATCTCGCCAAGGAACTTAGTTTCGCGATCCGAGCAGAAAGTATGTAGCGTGTGACGTGACTGGCGCTTAGCCATCCATAGCCAGAGTCGAACCGCAAGGGCGACGTCGCTCTTCTGACGCCGGCTGTAGACCCACCACATCCGGGTAAATTCATCAGTCAGAGTCAAAACATACCGGCCCGATCAGATAGGGACTCGACCGACAGAGGACCGAGAAGGTCTGAGTGAACTAGCTTGAGAGGCCGAAGCACTCGGGAACGAGAATCAGGGTATGTGCATCGGTGCATCTTCCCCTAAGCGCAAAAGAGACAGTTGGTCTTGGGTGGCTTCTCGAAAGAAGCCACGTCAAGAGCGAGAGCAGGCTGTGTCCGAATGAGCTTCGACATAGTATCGGAGCCCACGTGACACAGACGGCGATGAAGCAACCGCTGGTGTTCCGGAGACACAACACCAGTGACAAAGACCCGGAGGAAGGAGAGCAACGGGAGGAGGTCCGAGAGACGTGATACAGATCATCTACAACTGAGGCACGAAGGGCAATGCTGCGAGTGTCTGTAGCAGTCACAGTCACAGAGTCTGCGGTATGCTCCACAGAGAGACCCATCAGTGTGTAGGCACGTATAGAAAGCAGGCTGAGCTCAAGACCAGGCACAAACAACACGTCGGAAAGGTACAAGGGGCGAGACGGACCGTCGAAACATACAACTCCAACACCATGGACTGGCAAGGACTGACCAGAGCCTATACGGACGGAACGGAAAGACGTGACAGGACCAAGAACAACAAAATCACTACGAGGACACGTCATGTGATGAGTGGCACCACAATTGATGATCCAAGTGCCATCGGAGTCACGACTGGTGGACGTCACTGTACAACGGGAAATGGAACACTCGAAATCAAAGGGACGGTGAGCCGTCAGTGGGGAGGAACGACGCAGGGCATAAAGATGAGACTCATGAACCCAATCGGTACAGTTAGGCCCATCATCATCACATGCTGACTATGCTCTCCCACACGCGTCGTCATTGTTGGCCTGAGGGTGAGTGTGCACCCTGGAGGGTCCCTAGCAGTGGCTGGTTCACACCACCAACTGTTTTTGGAGAGACTGAAACTATGGAGGCAACTGGTTCCAAGGATGGCAAAACCTGGTCAGAGAGTGAGGCAATAGTTTTGGCCTCAATTGGATGGAAATTAACACTTGATCAAGGCTCACAAGCAGTGGCATTTTATAGCCACTGATCTAAGCTTTCCAGAACACCAAAGTATGCCAGATTTGGAGCTTCCTAGCAGATTCTATGGCTTCTAGAGTGCTCCTTGGTTGGCTATCCTTTTCCCACCTAGGAAGGCATCCCTTCCCTCCTCTAGAAGCTTCTGCCCCTTCCTAGATTCCTCAGCTTGCTTCTAGTAGGAGGGAAGGTGTCCAGAAGACCAAGACACCTCTAGATGCCTTGTAGGACAAGTCACCCCTTCTAGAAGGTGTGCCACCTTCCTGGACCCTCACCTGGCCTTCTAGAAACTTAAAGAGGAACTCTAGAGGTTGAGCTAGCTTCCTGGCATCTATCTTCCACCTCCCTCGAGNCAGATTTGGAGCTTCCTAGCAGATTCTATGGCTTCTAGAGTGCTCCTTGGTAGGCTGTCCTTTTCCCACCTAGGAAGGCATCCCTTCCCTCCTCTAGAAGCTTCTGCCCCTTCCTAGATTCCTCAGCTTGCTTCTAGTAGGAGGGAAGGTGTCCAGAAGACCAAGACACCTCTAGATGCCTTGTAGGACAAGTCACCCCTTCTAGAAGGTGTGCCACCTTCCTGGACCCTCACCTGGCCTTCTAGAAACTTAAAGAGGAACTCTAGAGGTTGAGCTAGCTTCCTGGCATCTATCTTCCACCTCCCTCGAGGCAGGGCAGAATTTCATCTTGTGGGACTTGAACCCGGGCCCCTGCCTCTAGAGGTGGACACCATTAACCACTAAGCCAATAAGGCTTGTCTTTGTGGTGTTCCTTTTTGGAGTCACTCCTGCCATGGTGAGGAGCATCATTCCAACAACACTCGAAATCAGAGGGACGGTGAGCCGTCAGTGGGGAGGAACGACGCAGGGCATAAAGATGAGACTCATGAACCCAATCGGTACAGTTAGGCCCATCATCATCACATGCTGACTATGCTCTCCCACACGCGTCGTCATGACCCACAGGAACGGACGGACAGACAGTCTGTGGACCACCCGACGATGACAACACACTCACACCTCCCTGAAAGCAGAGCGCCAGAAGGTGTCGGAGCTCAGCGATGGTGCGGTCGCATGGGTCTCGATCACTGCTACTCGCCGGTGAGGAAGCAAGAACAGTTGCAGTCGTGGCTGCCACACGTCTGGAGGATGGCGAGGATGACGTGCTGGACGTGGAACGGAGGGCGTGTGCAGCCTGGAGCCCACGAGTAATCCGCGCCCAGTCAAGCGGCTGCTGGCACTCGGTGTAGTGATGGGCGCCTCCAAAGTTATAGCAATGAACAGAACGTCAACTGCTACCACTGGATGACGACTGTTGCTGTGACTGCTACTGACCTGATCCCTGCTTCCCCTTCTTCTTCTTCCCTTGAGCTGCTGTTGCAACACCCTGTGTCTAAGTGGATGTGGGCGGGGCCAAAGAGGAGGAGGAAGATGAGGACGTAATGGAGGATGAAGAAGGAGACTACAAGACGGAAGATGGTGGTGATTCGACGACTGCTGCAGCAAGAGAAGTCTCCTGATGGGCCACAGTTGCCTCGCGGGCTGAAGTCACCTGGAGGAAGAGCTGATGCGCCCAGGGGAGAAGCTGCAGAGTGGCTGAAATGGACTCAAGGACAGCGTCGGTTTACCGTGTGTAGAGCTCAGTTTACTCAAGGCGAACTCCGAGCATCATCGTACAGAGCGCCCACAACTATGTGCCTCCTGAGGTCCCAAGGAGCGTGTAGATGCGCATGGCGCATCGCCGGTAATCGGCTACAGGCTCTGCAAGACCCTGACAGAGAGAGTGGAAGGCACGAATGTGTGCTGCACAAGTGGCGTGTGTCTCTGCGGCCAGCAGGGATAAGGCCAGATCCCAACCTCCGCATGGATCGGTGCCGATGCCTGTGCCGGCCTTGCCAAGGAATGGGCGAAAATCGACGACGGTCTCTCGTGGCATGGCATAGAGGAGTCCGCGCATCGCCCTGGCTGCTGTCAGCACCTGTGCTGGGTCTGTAGGCTGATATGGGCTATGGTAGTAGGGCCATACTCCCTGTGAAGTAGCCCAAACGTGAAAGATGATCTCCCAGCAGTCGCAGCATTCCTCACTGATGTACCGTGGAGGTGGTCTCTCAAAGTCCTTGGGTTGCCGCTCCGTGGGGAGAGCAACCGCAGGCCGAGGAGGAGGAGAAATGGGGAAGACTCCTGGAAGGGGATAGTCACCGGGATAGTCGGGTGACAATCATATCGGAGGAAACCGAGGACATCTGGTGCCCGTCTGTAGCTAACGGAGGCGCTCCTGAAGAACTCGAATCTCATGATCCGGGGAGTTGTCTGTCATGCCTGGCATGAATGGATCATCATCCAGGAGGTCAGGAGGTGGTGGGTCAGGTCTAGCTCCTGTCACGGGTGCCTTTGCCAACTGCTGTGTAGAGACCGCGACATCGGCAGCTCCCTCGGAAACCTGCAGTGGGAACGTGGTCTGGGCACGCAGAAGCTCAGTCAGCGTGCAGATGGCATCAGTCTGCTCCCACTATAGGCGACGTATCTCATCCCACCGTAGGTCCTCAATGGCCTGCAAGCGTGGGCTTAGGACCCCAGAAGAGGAGGAGGAGGGATCACCTGTCCCCTTCCCCTTGTTGTTAGACGAGTCCATGTCGCCTCTTAGTATGGGTCGACAGGTCAGGTTTGTCGGATTGCAAAAGTGTCAGCGTTTCTCGAGGAGTTGAGACGCTGGAAATGTTTGACTTTCCGGCCAAAAAATTGGCAAAGTATGGTGCTAACGTCAGCAAGTGGTTGCTGACGTCAGCACGACCTGATAACGTGAGCAAGTAAAATTGCTGACGTCTGCTCGACTCCCTTTTTTTTTCTCTTGCGGTTCTGCGCGAGTGCGCAGTCGCTCCGCGGCGGCTACGCGGAAGCTGCACGCAAGCTACGCAGCAGCTTCCGCTCAGCTGTTACTGTAGCTGTGCTATCAGCTACAACAGCAGCTGCGTGGCTGCGTGCGCAGCAGTGGTAGCAATGGCTACGCAATGCTGATGCTGCTGTTGCGCGCTGTGGCTACTGCTCGCTGCCGTCGTCACGCGCTACCGTTGCTGCTACCGCTGCTGCGCTGCTGTTGTTGTAGCAGCTACTACTCCGTTGCTGTCGCCGCGGCTGCCGCTACTGCTGCCATGCTATTGTTGCCACCGCTACTAGTGCTCTGCTGTTGCCGCCGCTATTGTCGTTGCGTTCTTGTTGTTGCAACCGCCGTTGTGGCTACGAACGGCAGCTGCACTCGCTGTAACGGCCACACGTTGTTGTAGCTGCTACTACGAAGCTGCTACTACCACTGCTGCTGCTCTGCTCTGCTGCTATGCTATTGTTGGCACGGTGGCAACGCCGCTGCTACGGTCTCACGTGATGGGTGTGGGCTGTGTCGACATGCCCTAGTGGATCTGCTGCAATGGTGACTCTCATTGGTGCTTCTGTGCTACGTCTCTGCTGCACAGCTCAGTGAGAACTATCTCACTGCTCTGATACCATGAGAAGATGCAAGGAAGCTTCCTAGCAACACTCCCGTTGACCAGGCGTGAGTGCCTGATGAGAGGGTGACGACAGTCACAAGTCGTACACGCAACGGCAAGAGTTTGGCTAGGGGACACAAGGCAAAGTGTCTGAATGCTTCAATAGCATTTGTACAGACAAATGATAGGTCCATGGCATACATACCTGCCGCGGCGCACAGCGGGTGTCGCAAGCTGCAGTCCAAGAGCTGTCCTAAAACAGGCCCAAAACCATTGTTTTGGCCATAACTCTATGCACACATGCATGAATGATATGCCATCTGAACCTAGATGTTTAGGATCACAAGACGGACGCTCGACTGGTCACATGCATGCATCCATCATCAGACGGTGGACACACAATGCAAAAACATGCAAATCGGGCTCATGGCCAGTCCTTTGAAAACTCCTGCAAGCTGTAGAAAAAAACAACAGGAAGTCCCGGCAGTGGCCGGGGCTCTGGAACGGTAGCTGGCCAGCTCCAAGCGGGTAGTCCGCCGCCAGTCGTCGCACCAATGTCACTAGGGAAAGCCTCAAGGATCTGCACGAGTATGGACACGGCCGAGTGGTCACAGTAGACTGTACAAGAACGTCACAAATCACAACATCCCTACCCTGATCCTTGCTGTTTATTCCACCTGCTTGCTTGCTAGTGCGCCAGCTGACTGGATAGTGTTACCACATCAGCGTCAGCAAGGTGAGGAAGCTTCCTGGCAATTTCTCACATCTCATGCCTCAATTGCTGCTGGAGGGGGTTGGGAAACTCTTGGCTGCCCCGTGGTGGTGGCGTGGTGATGCGGTTGCAAGGGTGTTTCCATTGCTGGAATTGGTTGTGGTGGATCACCAAGGATTGGTGGGTCCTCCCAAGATTGTGGCTTTAGTTGTAGCTCTCACTGTTGTTGCTGCCACTGCTTTGTCTCTGCTACGCACCTCAGCGAGGTATGCCTTGTCGCTCTGATACCATGAGAAGATGCGTACAAGCTTCCTAATGACACAGTTGGTGACTGCATGTCAGTGCCACGTCAGACGGTGACAACAGTCACAGGTCGTACACACGGCCGCAAGGGTTTGGATAGAAGACACAAACCAGGGTGTCATAGTGCTTCAATGTATCTTGCAGATAGAAATGACACATGACAGGTCCATGGCATAACTACTTGTTGGTTTTTTGCGCTCATTGTGCTCTGTTGTGTCCTCCCGGCTTGTGTACATCGGCGTGCAGATGACTGACGGCGGGACTCGACGCTGATGGAGTGTCATCCGGTTGAGCCGACGCACGCTGAGGTCGTCTCGCAGTTCGCTAGAGCCTCCTCTCTCCAGCGACATGTTCAGCTCCATCGGTAGGCCTCCTTGGCGGTCGCGCTGCCAGCCGTCACTGCCACCACAGTCGCTGTCTGCATGCGTCGAACGCGTCCTGTCGTGCCTGCGTCGTCATGCGCTGCCTAGGGTCACTGTTGCATGTTGCATGGCCTTGTTCGGCAGCATAAACCGTCGTGGGCACTACCTTGGTTCAGGCTGCCATAACTCCTTGCTATCATTTTTCTAGCTGATTCTGACCGCACGGCTGCGTTCGCAGCGTCGGTGTTATGGTATGGTCCAGTTTTCAGGCAAAACGGACGCCGCCCGGGTTTTGGGCTGTCGGCCGTCTGGCAGGCCTCACCGAGAAAACCTGCCAGCCTGAAACTAGCTATTTTATGATTGGCTGATGAACTGAGTAACAAGCTCTACAGAGCTAGGGAGGGGCTAGAACTTGGAGGGGTCCCCCATTGCTGTTCATTCTTCATTCCTAATCAGTTACTACGAGTTTTCAGCTGCTTTCAGGCACTAACTCTGGCACGCGCGTTTCTAAGTAAGAAACCGAGAGCTTCCAGACTTAGACTCTAGAGCAGTAGTCTGAGGGGGCAGCTAACTTAAGCAACGAGCGTGGACGCCCGCACGGTACATCAACAACGCTGCTGCCCCAACCTGCTGCATAGACTTTCCATTTTGGTATCAGAGCCAGAGCGTAGCAACAGTAGCAGAAGACTGGCGAACAGGTGCCAGACAACATCGGCGGACCCCCATACGTGCCAGTACAAGGGAAATACTGCCGGATTTTTTCCGACAGCATTGACCCTCCTGGTGGCGGCGTCAGATTTTTTCCTACAGCCACTAGGCCAGGGGAAATACTGCCGAATTCTTTTTGAGAGCACTCACCCCCACGCATGACGCGCGGAGGTGAGTGGCAGGCGGCGTCTGATGTCTGTGGGCGGCGACGCAAGCGGCAACGTCACCCAGGTGCAGTGACTTGTACCAGTAGCCGTAGCAGGCAGAAGCAGCAGCTCGCAACAGCACGCAGCAGCAACAGCTTGTAGCAGCAGTAGCAGCAGCACGCAGCAGCACCAGCAACAGTGCGCAGCAGCAATAGCAGTAGCGCGTAGCAGCAGCCAGTTGCAGCAGCAGCCCGCTGCAGTAGCAGCCCACAGCAGCAGCCCGTAGCGGCAGCAGGCAGCAGCCATAGCACGTAGCAGTTGCAGCATCGCGCAACAACAGGAGCGGGCTATAGCATCTGCTGCAGCGGATTGCAGCAGCGGCCAGCTACAGCACCAGCAGCAGCGAGCAGCTGCTGGCAGCTGCCAGCCGCGGCTGCTGCTGCTCGGTGCTCACAGCGAGCAAGCAGCAAGCAGTAGCTTGCTGCCGCCAGCGAGCAGCAGCTAGCTGCCGCCAGCGAGCAGCAACCCGCTACTCGCAACAGACAGCGAGCTGCTGCCCGCTATGACAAAGAAAAAAAGGACAAAAAAAGGCAATAAAAAATCCCCCACCCCCGCAGCTCGCTACAACTGCCCGCAGCTGCAGCGAGCAGCTGCTACAACAAGCAGCACCTGTAGCAGCGCTTAGCATCAGCAGCAAGCTGCAGAAACCACAGCAGCTTTTGCAGCTCACAGCAACAGCAGCTGTAGCCCAACTGCAATAGCAATAGCAACAGCAGTAGTAGTTGCAGCAACCGCAGCAGTAGCAGCAGCTGCAGCAGCAGCATGAGCAGCAAATAGCAGTAGCAACAGCAGCAGCAGCAGCAACGACAACAGTAGTAGCAATAGCAGCAGCAACAACAGCAGCAGCAGCAGCAAGCAGCAGCAGTAGCAAGCAGCAGCGGCAGCAGCAGCAACAGTAGCATCATCAACGATTGCTACATCATCAGCACCAAGAGTAGCAGCGGCGGCCCCAACATCCGCCGCTGCTGACGTCAGCACCCCTCTGCTGACGTCAGCACCCCTCTGCTGACGTCACTGCTGACGTCACTGCTGATGTCACTGCTAACGTCACTGGTGACGTCATCAACACACACAAAAAAAGGAGGAAGAGGGGGAAAAGGGGAAAGGGGGAAGGCCAAAGCACTAGGTAGACTCCCCACTGCTCCCATCTCTTGTTGACATCAGCAACACAAAGACAAAAAAAAACAAGGGACCCTAAGACATGGCTGGTAGTCCCGGCGAGGAGGGTCCTCCTCTGGTGGGGGGACCCCTACCCCTCCTTTCTTGCAACGACTGCAGTAGTAGCAGCAGCAGCGGCAGCACCCGCCGCCGTTGTAGCAGCAGTAGCCGCCGCCGCCGCCGTAGGAGCAGCAGCTGCCGCCGCCGCAGCAGCAGGAGCAGCCGCTGCCGCCACGGCAACAGCAGCTGCCGCCGCCGGACCAGCAGTAGCCAAATCAGCAGCAACAGCAGCCGCAGCCGCCTCAGCAGCAGCAGCAGCCGCCGCCGTTGCAACAGCAGCAGCCGCTGCCTCTACAGCAGCAGCCGCCGCCGCTACAGCAGCAGCAGCAACCGCCGCCCATACAGCAGCAGCCACCTTTGCTATAGCAGCAGTAGCCGCTGCCCCTACAGCAACAGCAGCAGCAGTCGCAGTCCACTAGTAACATTGGCGGCAACCCTGACCCACTTGCTGCTCTTCAGCAACAACTCGTCGCCTTGACACAGCAGCTTGCAGCGCTACAGCCAGTCGCCTCCTAAACCGCCACCAGCGCGCTGCCGTCATTCTCCCCTCCAGGGCACGCTAGCCCCGTTATGTTCGCCACCACGTACTACCTAGCTCAGCAGCAAACTCAGCGACAACGACAGACAGTGACTTCCGTCCTTGGCCCCACTCTGGGTGCTGGCCATAGGCAGAAGGACTTTGAGACAACGCCGCCGCCGCTTCAGGCCGGCAAGTAGTTCCGGAGCTCGGAGCTCAGCTTCCGGATCTGGGCGAGGATTTGTGGGCCTACTACACCCTCCTTTATGACTCCACCCAGGCCGATCAGCTATATGACGCTGGTCACGACGTCCGTGTCCTCGTAATAGTCGCTCCCCCAGCTTCCCGTCTTGCCCTGGAGCCCTTCCTCGGCGACTTCACCGTTGGTGACATCCCTGACCTTACAGCCACATGGCACGTCCTCACCAGAGCCCATCGCCTGTCCAACGACGCTGGGATCAGCCGTCGGCTCCGGGAGTTCAACTCCCTGCACATGGGGGAGACCGAGACGGTCATTGCCTACTGGCAGCGGGCAGAGGACATCCTCCGTCGACTCGGCAAATCTGCTCCGCCCCCTCTGTCCGAGCTCCTCACCATCAAGCGCAGTGCCACCAGCGCATACGCGGACGTCTTCGTCCACTACCCTCAGGATGTACTCTCAACCATGGAGGCCCAGGGCACTCTCATGCCTTGGGCATATGAGCTCTTCCTCCGCATTGAGGAAGCTTGCTAGGAGTCCTAGCTCCATCACGCGAAGGCCCTTGCATCCCTTGCCGTCGCCGCCCCTGCCATTGCCTCGGTGGAAGTTGCCTCCCCCGTCGCAGTTTCCCCATCGCCCTCGGGGAAGAAGAAGAAAAGCCGGAACAAGAAGGGCAAGGGTCCATCGCCACAACAGCAGCAGCAGTCATTGACCGGTTCCACCGGTAGCGGCTTGGTCTGCCACAGCTGTGGCTAGCCCGGGCACGGGTGGTACACGTGCCCTCTCCCGACGGACGAGGCCCACGTCATCGCCACCATGCGACGCCAGCGGGAGCGGTGCCTTGCCTCTGCCGCCGTCGCTGATGCTGATCCTGCCACTCCGACCTTGTCCAGCAGCTCTGCCACTCCGACAGCTCCGCTTGTCCTGCAGACACCCGCACCGTAGTAGTACTACCCGCCGCAGTACTACCCTCAGCCGTTGGCACCTCCGCTTCCTTTCTGGCTCAGCCCTCCTACTACTCGGGCTCCGGCGCTGTCACTCCGCATTCTGTCTCCACTCCTGGGCCGTCATCTCGAGAGCGTCAGCTGGAGCAGTTCATCGCGCTCCAGCTTAGCCTCCCTCGCCCTCCTCCCCAGGGAAGTGCGAATTGCGTCACCTCCTTCCCTCCGGCCCATCCTTGCATGACTGAGACTGAGCTACGGTCGTGTCCCGTTCCCTCGTCTGTCTCGTCATCTCCCGTGATCTCCCCCACTACACTCCTTGACAACATTGCATGGCTTGACGACTGGTAGTCTCGTTTCGTGCCTCCTTCTACTGTGTCCGCGTCCCTCGCTTGCTGCCATGTGACCATGACTGATCAGGCGACCCCTGTCCGGGACCCTGCTGAGACCTGGATCATCAACTCCGGGGCCACGCATCACATGCCGGCCTCTTGCAAGGCCTTCAGTATGCTTGGTCCTGTCAGCGATGTCTCCGGTGTTCGGACGAGCTCCGGACAGGTGTTGCCTGTCCGTGGGGTAGGCGTCGTTCGTTTCTGTGGTCCGGCCGGTGACATCTTTCTGACCGATGTTCTCTTCATCCCTGGTCTCGAGCTCAGTCTCCTGTCTGTGACTACCCTTGACCGCATGAGCATGGACATTGTCCACTCACGTGGTGTTGGCACTGTGTCGTTGCGTCCGTCGGGTCTTGTCGTAGTGCACGCCACCGCCTGTGATAACTTGTGGCACATTCCCCGCCTCTCCTCCTCCCCTCCCGTCTCCTCCTCGTCGGCTGCGACTGGTCATGTATTAGTTACCTGCACGCTTTCTCCTCAGCACACCCACCTCTTGCACCGCCGCCTTTGCCACGTTCACTCTGCCGCAGTAGAGAGCATGCTCCGCACCCAGCCGGCCAAGGGCCTTGATCCGGAGACTTTCCCTCTCCCGTGCCCCACTGAGTGCATTGACAACGCTCAGGGGACGATGTACCGGTCCACATACCCCCTATCTTCCTCCCGTGCATCCGCCCCCCTTGACCATGTCCACTCGGACGTCATGGGCCCTCTCCCCACTGAGTCCGTCGGTGAGCATGGCCGCTATGTCCTCACTCTTACGGACAACTACTCTCGCTACCGTTGGGTCTTGTGCCTCAGGCAGAAGAGCGATGTCGTCTGAACCATTCAGGACTGGCTTGTCCTCGCGGAGCGCGAGTGTGGCCTCCCCCTTCGCCGCTTTTGCTCCGATCACGGTAGCGAGTACCTGGGTGAGGCCACGACGTTTCTTGCCTCCCGCGGTATCCGCCATGAGATGTCTGCGCCCTACACACCCGCCCAGAACGGCGTCTCCGAGCGGTGGAACCGTACCATGGCCGACGCCGTCCGCACCATGTGGGTCGAGTCCACTCTCTCTGATGGCCTCTATTTTGAAGCCATGGCCTACATGACCTGGGTCTAGAACCGGGTTCCCCACGGTCCCCTTCCCCGCCAGTCAACGCCCTATCAGCACTGGTGCGGTCGGCGTGCTGACCTCCGCCCGGCTCGCGTCGGGAACTGCGTAGCCGTTGTGTGGCTGCCCACCCCATAGCAGGGCGGCAAGCTCGCCCCCCGCGGACGCCCCTGCACCTTTCTCGGCGTGTCTCGCCAGTCCAAGGCCTGGCGCTTCTGGGAACCATCCTGAAACTGCATCGTCGAGTCCCGTGATGCCCTCTTCTTTGAGGACCTGTTTCCCCGCGACCTCATCCGCTCCGGCTCATCCGTGTCCCTCTCGTCGCGTGCGGGAGTGGTGAGTCCATCCTCCGTCCTATCACTTCCGGGTGACACATCACTCTGTCCCTCCTGGCCGGCAGCCCTAGCCGCGTCCGCTGGCCCCTCCGAGTCGGCAGCCCCAGTCAAGTCCGCTGATCCCTCCGGGCCGGCAGCCCCAGACAGGTCCGCTAGCCCCTCTGGCCCGATAGCCCCAGTCGCGTCTACTGGCCCCTCCGGGCCGGCAGCCCTAGTCGCTTCCGATAGTTCCTCCGGGCCAGCAGCCCCAGTCGCGTCCGCAGGCCTCTCTGAGCCAGCTACCCTAGTCGCGTCTACTTGCCCCTTCGGGCCGGCAGCCCCAGTCGCGTCCATTGGCCCCTCTGGGCCGACAGCCCTAGTCGCGTCCGCTGGCTCCTCTGGGCCGGCAACACGAGTCATTTCGATAGTCCCTTCGAGCCGACGACCCTTGTCGCGTCCGCTAACCCCTCCGGGCCATCAGCCCCAGTCGCATCCGCTCGCCCCTCCGGGCCAGTAGCCCCTGCCACGTCCTCTCGCCCCTCCGGGCCGGCAGCCCCAGTTGTGTCCGCTGGCCCCTCTGGCCCAGCAGCGCCTGTTGCGTCTGCTGGCTCCTCCGGACCAGTAGCCTCGTCCGCCTCCATCGGCCCGTCGGACTCAGCACCATCTTCTGCCCGACCGCGCTACACACGTGGCCCAGGCGGCAGCCTTCGACCTCGGCCGACAGTGAGCGCGCAGACCGTCGCTCCCCTACCCGTGGCACCTCGACCCCCTGTGGCTCCACGTGTCTCATCCACTCCCACGGTCGTGAGTGGGGACCGTGGCACAAAGGCTCTCGGCCTGACCACTTCTACCATCATCACAGACCTTCACCTGGGCTCTGCATTGGGATACACCATGCTTTATCACGAGCATCGGTATGCTATTGTGGCTGCACTCGCACGCATCCCACCTGGGGCTCGTGATGCACACGCCCTCTCATTACTGTCCACAGCGCGCCCAGAGGACCCTTCCACACTACGCGAGGCTCGAGTCTCCCCTGAGGCCGCACACTGGGATGCTGCCTGTGCCGAGGAGCTTGCTGCTGTCCGACAGCACCACGCGTATGACCTCGTCGACCTCCCTCCAGGTCGGAAGGCCATTGGTGCCAAGTGGGTCTTTCGGCGTAAGTGGAAGCCTGACGGATCCTTGGACAAGTACAAGGCCCGTCTCGCAGCAAAGGGGTTCGCTCAGGTTCCTGGGGTCGATTACGACCAGATATTTGCCCCAGTTGGCCGGTTCTCCACTAGCCAGGTGCTCTTCAGCCCGGTTGCCCAGCACGGGTGGGAGCCACATCAGATGGATGTGAGCAACGCATTCCTCCATGGCTCACTGGAGGGTGAGGAGCTCTACATGACGTAGCCCCCGGGCTTTGACGACGGCACTGGAAGAGTTTGGCGGCTGCGGAAGGCCCTCTATGGCATGAAGCAGTTGCCTCGGTGCTGGAACCAGGAGATCAGCAGTACGCTTCTCCGTGGCGGCCTCCAGCGCAGCACTGCTGACCCCGCACTGTTCGTCAGCCCGCGAGGTCAGACCTTTGCCGCGGTTCTGGTCTACGGCGATGATCTCCTCATTGCATCGCCAGACGCGGCAGCCATCCAGCGCGTCAAGGACCTCCTACACGACGCCTACCAGATGAAGGATCTCGGGTCTGCCCGAGTCTTCCTGGGCATGGAGCTCGAGCATGATCACTCCCAGGGCATCCTGCACGTCCACCAGGCTGCCTATGTGCAGACCATGTCCACTCGCTTAGCCGAGGACTTGCCCCTCGTGCCTAGCGCATCCTCACCCATGTCACGCGATGGCCAGGTGAAGCTGAAAAGTCACGACCCAGCTCTTGTGGGGGAGCCAATTGATGTGACCACGTATCTGCGGGTCATCGGGTCACTGATGTTCCTGGCGACGACGACGCGTCCAGACATCGCGTTCGCTGTCAACCTCCTGGCCCAGTTCTCTCAGGAGCCACGTCTCCTCCACTTTGAGGCGGCGATCAGAGTACTGCGCTATGTCGTCTCAACCCCTTGGCGAGGTCTCATGTTCTGCCGTCAACCTTTCGTCGTCGTAGTGGGCTACACCGACAGTGACTGGGCCGGCAGTCCAGACGATAAGAGTCGCACTGGCTGGATTTTTCTGGTCGGGGGCACAGTTGTGTCTTGGCGCAGTGGCAAGCAGGGGTGCATTGCACGCAGCACCGCTGAGGCTGAGTATGTGGCCCTTGGCTCAGGCGCGTGTGAGAGTGTGTGGCGACGTCGTCTACTATCCGAGTGTCCGTCTGTCGCATCCATCACCTTGCATTGTGACAATGAGAGTGCCATGACCATCGTCGACAATGACGGTGTGCATCACACACGCACAAAGCACATCAATGTTGAGTATCAATATGTGCGTTCGTTGTTGCATTACGGCAGCATCAGCATCGTATGGGTTGAGACTGCACAACAACTGGCTGACTTCTTGACCAAGGCACTGAAGCGGGACTCGTTCAAGAAGGCTGTGAGTTCAGTCGGCGTGCGTCCGTGAGTTGCCCTCTTTGTCTCTGCCCGCGTCTCTACGTACCTTGGGGGAGTCTTCATGTTGATCGTTTCTCTGCCCGCCCATGTACACTAC
>SZWC01002960.1:118650-130439 GCA_023375785.1 Penium margaritaceum | reverse complement strand
GTCCGCTGGCCACTCCGGGCCGGCAGCCCCAGTCGCGTCCGCTGGCCACTCCAAGCGAGCTACCCCAGTGGCGTCTACTGGCCTCTCCGGGCCGGCAGCCCGAGTCGCGTCCGCTGGCCCATCTTGGCCGGCAGTCCCGCGATGCCCTCTTTTTCGAGGACCCGCGACCTCATCCGCTCCGGCTTGTCCATGTCCCTCCCGTCGTGTGGGGGAGTGGTGAGTCCGTCCTCCATCCTGTCACTTCCGGGTGCCACCTCACTCCGTCCTTTTGAGCCGGTAGCCCCGGTCGCGGCCGCTGGCCCCTCCGAGCCAGCTGACCTAGTTGCGTCTACTGTCCCAGTCGCGTCCGCCGGCCCCTCTGGGCGGGCAGCCCCAGTCGCGTTCGCTGGCCAGTCTGGGCCTGCAGCCCCAGTCCCGTCCGCTGGCCACTCTGAGCCAGCTGCCCCAGTGGCATCTACAGGCCTCCCCGAGCCGGCAGCCCCAGTCGCGTCCGCTGGGCCAGCAGCCCTAGTCGCTTCCGATGGCGCCTCCGGGCCGACGACTCCAGTCGCGTCCGCTCGCCCCTCAGGGCCGGCAGCCCCAGTCGCTTCCGCTTGTCCCTCCGAGCCGGTAGCGTCAATCGCTTCCGACAGCCCCCCCGGGCCAACGGCTCCAGTCACGTCCGCTGGCCCCTCCGGGCTAGCAGTCCCAGTCGCATCCGCTCGCCCCTCCGGGCCAGCAGCCCCAGTCGTGTCTACTCGCCCCTCTGGCCCGGTTGCCCCAGCTGTGTCCGCTGGCCCCTCTGGCCCAGCAACGTTTGTGGCGTCTACTGGCTCCTCCAGACCAGTAGCACCGTCCACCTCCGTCGGCCCGTCGGACTCAGCACCATCTTCTGCCCGACTGCGCTACACACGTGGTCCAGGCGGCAGCCTCCGACTTCGACCGATAGTGAGCGCGCAGACCGTCGCTCCCCGTTCCGTGGCGCCTCGACCCCCCGTGGCTCCACGTGTCTCCTCCACTCCCACGGTCGTGAGTGGGCACCCTGGCACGAAGGCTCTCGGCCTGACCACTTCTGCCATTATCGCAGACCTTCACCCGGGCTCTGCATTGGGATACGCCATGCTTCATCACGAGCATCGGCATGCTGTTGTGGCTGTACTCGCACGCATCCCACCTGGGGCTCTTGATGTACATGCCCTCTCAGTCCGATCCACAGCACGCCCAGAGGACCCTTCCACCCTACGCGAGGCTCGAGCCTCCCTTCAGGCCGCACATTGGGATGCTGCCTGTGCCGAGGAGCACGATGCTATCCAACAGCACCACGTGTATGACCTCGTTGACCTCCCTCTAGGTCGGAAGGCCATTGGTGCAAAGTGGGTCTTTCGGCGTAAGTGGAAGCCCGACGGATCCTTGGACAAGTACAAGGCCCGTCTCACAGCAAAGGGGTTTGCTCAAGTCCCCGGGATCGATTACGACCACATATTTGCCCCAGTTGGCCGGTTTTCCACTAGCCGGGCATTGTTCAGCCTGGTTGCCCAGCACGGTTGGGAGCTGCATCAGATGGTCGTGGGTAATGCACTCCTCCATGGCTCACTGGAGGGTGAGGAGCTCTACATGACGCAGCCCCCAGGCTTCGACGCTGGCACAAGGAGAGTTTGGCGGCTGCGGAAGGCCCTCTATGGCTTGAAGCAGTCGCCTCGGTGCTGGAACCAGGAGATCAGTAGTACGCTTCTCCGTGGCGGCCTCCAGCGCAGCACCGCTGACCCCGCACTGTTCATCAGCCCGCGAGGTCAAGCCTTCGCCGTAGTTCTGGTCTACGTCGACGATCTCCTCATTGCGTCGCCAGACGCGACAGCCATCCAGCAAGTCAAGGACCTACGGCACGCCGCCTACCAGATGAAGGATCTCGGGTCTGCCCAAGTCTTCCTGGGCCTGGAGCTCGAGCATGATCGCTCTCAGGGCATCCTGCATGTCCACCAGGCTGCCTATGTGCACACTCTGTCCACTCGCTTTGCCAAGGACTTGCCCCTCGTGCCCAGCGCATCCTCACCCATGTCACCCGATAGCCAGGAAAAGTTGAAGAGTCATGACCCAGCTGTTGTGGGGGTGCTAGTTGATGTGACCACATATCTGCGGGTCATCGGGTCACTGATGTTCCTGGCGACGGCGACGCGTCTAGACATCGCGTTGGCCGTTAACCTCCTGGCCTAGTTCTCTCAGGAGCCGCGTCACCTCCACTTTGAGGCTGCGATCCGAGTACTGCGCTATGTCGTCTCGACCCCTCGACGAGGCCTCATGTTCCACCATCAGCCGTCCGTCGTTGTAGTGGGTTACACCGACAGTGACTGGGCCGGTAGTCCAGACGGTAAGAATCACACTGGGTGGATCTTTCTGGTCGGGGGCACAGCTGTGTCCTGGCGCAGTGGCAAGCAGGGGTGCATTGCATGCAACACTGCTGAGGCTGAGTACGTGGCCCTTGGCTCAGGCGCGTGTGAGAGTGTGTGGTTGCGTCGTCTGTTGTCCGAGTTGCGTCAGTCTGTCGCATCCATCACCTTGCATTGTGACAATGAGAGTGCCATGGCCATTGCAGATAATTACGGTGTGCATCACANACGGTAAGAATCACACTGGGTGGATCTTTCTGGTCGGGGGCACAGCTGTGTCCTGGCGCAGTGGCAAGCAGGGGTGCATTGCATGCAACACTGCTGAGGCTGAGTACGTGGCCCTTGGCTCAGGCGCGTGTGAGAGTGTGTGGTTGCGTCGTCTGTTGTCCGAGTTGCGTCAGTCTGTCGCATCCATCACCTTGCATTGTGACAATGAGAGTGCCATGGCCATTGCAGATAATTACGGTGTGCATCACACTCGCACAAAGCACATCAATGTTGAGTATCACTATGTGCGTTCGTTATTGCACGACGGCAGCATCAACATCGTGTGGGTTAAGACAGCAAGGCAGTTGGCTGACTTCCTGACCAAGGCACTGAAGCGGGACTCGTTTAAGAAGGCTGTGAGTTCAGTCGGCATGCGTCCGTGACTTGCTCTCTTTGTCTCTGCCTGCACTTCTGTGTGTCCTGGGGGAGTCTGTGTGTTGATCGTGTCTCTGCCCGCCCATGTGCACTACGCCTGTGAGTCATGGGGGAGTGTTGGTTTTTTGCACTCATTGTGCTCTGTTGTGTCCTCTCGGCTTGTGTACATCGGCGTGCAGATGACTGACTGCAAGACTCGACGCTGATGGAGTGTCGTCCTTTGGAGCCGACGCACGCTGAGGTCATCTCGCAGTTCGCTGGAGCCCCCTCTCCCCGGCGACGTGTTCAGCTCCATCGGCAGGCCTCCTTGGCGGTCGCGCTGCAGGTAGTCACTGCCACCGCAGTCGCTGTCTGCATGCGTCTAGCATGTACTGTCGTGCCTGCGTCGTCATGCGCTACCTAGAGTCCCAGTTGCATGTTGTATGGCCTTGTTTGGCAACATAGACCATCGTGGGCACTGCCTTAGTTCAGGCTGCCAAAACTCCTTGCCACTATTATTCTAGCAGATTCTGACCGCACGGCTGCGTTCGCAGCGTCAGTATTATGGTATGGTCCAGTTTTCAGGCAAAACGGACGACACCCGGGTTTTGGGCTGTCGGCCGTCTGGCAGGCCTCACTGAGAAAACCTGACAGCCTGAAATTAGCTATTTTCTGATCGGCTGATGAACTGAGTAACAAGCTCTACAGAGCTGGGGGGGGGCTAGAACTTGGAGGGGTCCCCCATTACTGTTTATTCTTGATTCCTAATCAGTTACTATCAGTTTTCAGGTGCTTTCTGGCGCTAACTCTGGCGCGCGCGTTTCTGAGTAACAAACCCAGAGCTTCCAGACTTAGACTCTAGAGCAGCAGATTGAGGGGGCAGCTGACTTAAGCAACTAGCGTGGAAGCCCGCACGCTGCATCAACAAAGCTGCTGCCCCAACCTGGGGCATAGTTTTCCTTTTTGGTATCAAAGCAAGAACGTAGCAACAGCAGCAGAAGACTGGCAAATAGGTGCCAGGCAACATCGGCAAACCTCCATACGCGCCAGTGCAGGGGAAATGCTGCCGGATTTTTTCCGACAGCATTGACCCTCTTAGTGGCAGCGTCAGATTTATTCCCACGACCACTGGGCCAGGGGAAATGCTGCCGAAATTGTTTCGGCAGCACTGACCCCCACGCGTGACGCGAGGAGGTGAGCGGCAGGTGGCGTCTGACGTCTGTGGGCGACGACGCAGGCGACAACGTCACCCAGGTGCACTAACTGACACCACCAACAGCAGCAAGCAGAAGGAGCAGCTCGAATCAGCCCGCAGCAGCAGCAACTCGTAGTAGTAGCAACAGTAGCCGAAAGCAGCAGCAGCTCACAGCAGCAGCAGTAGCAGCGTGCAGTAGCAGCAGCAACATGCAGCAGCAGCAGCAACCCACAACAGCAGCCCCCTACAGCAGCCCGGAGCAGCAAAAGGCAGCAGCCGCAGCACACAGCAGCTGCAGTAGCGTGCAGCAGCAGTAGCGGGCTGCAGCAACTGCTGCATTGAGCTACAGCAGCTGCCAACTGCAGCAGCAGCAGCGAGCAGTAGCTGGCAGCTGCCAGCCGCGGCTGCTGTTGCCCGCTTCTCGCAGTGAGCGAGCAGCGAGTAGCAACCCGCTGCTGCCAGCGAGCAGCAGCTCACTGCTGCTAGGCGAGCAGCAGCTCACTGCTGCTAGGCGAGCAGCAGCTCGCTGCTCGTTGCACACAACGGGCTGTAGCCCGCTGTGACAAGGAAAAAAAAAGACAACAAAAAATCCCCCACCCCCGCAGCTCGCTGCAGCACCCTACAGTTGCAGCGAGCAGCTACTATAGCACGCAACAGTTGCAGCAGGGCTCAACAGTAGCAGCTAGCTACAACAGCTTTGCTACAGCAGCAGCAGCCACAACAGCTATTGCACCTCGCAACACCAGCAGCTGTAGCTGCAACTGCAGCAGCATCAGCAGCAGCAGCTGCAACAACCACAACAGTAGCAGCAGCAGCAGTAGCAACAAACAGCTGCAGCAACAGCAATAGTAGTACCAGCAGCAACAGCAATAGTAGTAGCAGCAGCAACAGCAACAGCACCAGCAGCTTCAGCAGCAGCAGCAGCTGCAATAGCAGCAGTAGCAGTAGTAGCACCAGCAGCAGCAGCAGTAGTAGTAGCAGCAGCAACAGCAGCAGTGGCTGTAGTAGCATCAGCACCAACAACAGCAGCGGTGGCCCCAACATTCACTGCTGCTGACGTCAGCACCCTTCTGCTGACATCATTGCTGACGTCACTACTGACGTCATCAGCAAAGAAAAAAACACAAAAAAAGGAGTGAAAAAGGGGGGCAGAAAGGAAAGGGGGAAGGCAACCCAAGGGGTGGATAGAACTCCCACCACCCCTTTTTGCTGACATCAGGCAAAGCAAAAAAAAAAACAAGGGGCACCACACCATGGCCGGTACCCCTAGTGAGGAGGGCTCCTCCTCTGTTGGGGGAACCCCTATCCCTCCTTTCTTGTAGCGCCTGCAGCAGCAGCAGTAGCAGCAGCAGCAGTAGCAGCAGCAGCAGTACCACCAGCAGCAGCAGCAGCCGCCACTGTAGCAGCAACAGCATCAGCAGCAACTATAGTAGCTGCAGCCCACAAGTGTTGTCGGCGGCAATCCTGACCCCCTCGCTGCTCTTCAGCAACAGCTCGCCGCCTTGACGCAGCAGATTGTAGCGCTACAGCCGGTAGCCGCCCAGACTTCCACCAGTGTACCACCGTCATTCGTCCCTCCAGGGCACACCAGCCCAACGCTGTCTGCTGCCACGTACTATCTGGCAGAGCAACAGACTCAGCGCCAGCGGCAGACAGTCACTTCCTTCCTTGGCCCCACTCTGGGTGCCGGCCGCAGGCAGAAGGACTTTAAGACGCCGCCGCCGCCGCTTCAGGCCGGCGAGCAGTTCCGAAGCTGGGAGCTTAGCTTCCAGATCTGGGCGCACGGTGAGGGCCTGTGGGCATACTACACCCTCCCTTACGACTCCACCCAGGCCGACCAATTGTATGACGCTGGTCGCGTAATCCGTGCCCTTGTCCCAGTCGCCCCTCGTGCTTCTCGCCTAGCCCTAGAGCCTTTCCTCGGCGATTTTACTGCAGGCGCCATACCAGACCCTGCAGCCGCATGGCACGTCCTCACCAGACCCCATCGTCTATCGAGCGACGCTAAGATCAGTCGCCTGCTCCGGGAGTTCAACTCCCTGCACATGGGGAAGACCGAGATGGTCACTGCCTACTGGCAGCGGGCGGAGGACATCCTACGTCGTCTTGGCACATCTGCTCCACCCCCTCTGTTCGCGCTCCTCACCATCAAGCGCGGTGCCACTAGCGTGTACGCGGATGTCTTCGTGCAGTATTCCCAGGACGTCCTGTCCACCATGGCAGCACAGGGCACCCTCATGTCCTGGGCATACGAGCTCTTCCTCCGCATTGAGGAAGCTCGCCAGGAGTCCCAGCTCCATCGCACGGAGGCTCTCGCCTCCGTGGCCATCGCCTCTCCCACCGCGGCCACCTTCGCCAGCTCCTGCGCCAGCTCCTCCGCCAGCTCTTCGTCGACGGGGAAGAAGAAGCACCAGAGCAAGAAGGGCAAGGGTCAGCAGCAACAACAGCCGCAGCCGTCCACCGGGTCCGGCAGTGGTAGCTCGGTCTGCCACAACTGTGGCCTGCCTGGGCACGGGTGGTACACGTGCCCTCTACTGACCGACGAGGCGCGCGTCATCGCCACCATGCGTTGCCAGCGGGAGCGCCATCTCGCCTCCGTCGCCGTTGCTGTCACCGGCTCCGACGCCTCGGCCTCGCCCTGCAGCTCTACCACTCTGGTTGCCTCGCCAGTGCCGCAGGCACCGACGCCACCGCCGCACCATCGGCAGCCGTCGGCGCCTCCACTCCCTACGCCGGCTCAGTTACCCTACTACCCGGGCTCCAGCGCCGTCACTCCGCACTCCGTCTACACTCCCGGGCCCACCTCCCATGAGCATCAACTAGAGCAGTTCATCGCGCTCCAGCTCGGCCCGCCTCGCCCTCCTCCCCAGGGAAGTGCGAGTTGCGTCACTTCCTGCCCTCCTGCCCAGCCATGCATGACTGAGACTGAGTTGCGGTCGTGTCCCATTTCCTCTCCTGCCTGGTCGTCGCCAGTGGCCTCCTCCACCCCTCTCCTTGACGACATTGCTTGGCTTGACGATTGGCTGTCCGGTTTCGCGCCTCCGTCCACTGCGTCCGCGTCCCTCGCCTGCTGCCATGTGACCGTTAGCGATCTGGTGACCCCGGTCCAGGACCCTGCTGAGACCTAGATAATCGACTCTGGGGCCACGCATCACATGACGGCCTCTCGTGAGGCCTTCAGTATGCTCGGTCCTGTAGGCGATGTCTCCGGTGTCCGGACGGGCTCCGGACAGGTGTTGTCTGTCCGTGGTGTTGGCGTCGTTCGTTTCCGTGGTCCTACCGGTGATGTCTTTCTGACCGATGTCCACTTCGTCCCTGGTCTCGAGCTCAGCCTCCTGTCCGTGACTGCCCTTGACCGCATGAGCATGGATGTTGTGCACTCGCGTGGTGTTGGCATTGTGTCGTTACATCCGTCTAGTCTTGTCGTCATGCACGCCACCGCCCGTGGCAACCTGTGGCATGTTCCTCGCCTCTCCTCCTCTCCTCCCGTCTCCTCCCCGTCGGCCGCCACAGGCCATGTGTTTGTCACCATTACGCTTTCTCCTCAGCACACCCACCTCTTGCACCACCGCCTTTGCCACATCCACTCTGCCGCCGTAAAGAGCATGCTTCGCACCCAGCCGGCCAAGGGCCTCGATCCGGAGAATTTCCCTCTCCCGTGCCCCACTGAGTGCATTGACTGCGCTCAGGGGAAGATGCACCGATCCACATACCCCTTGTCCTCCTCCCGTGCATATGCCCCCCTTGACCTTGTCCACTCGGATATCATGGGTACTCTCCCCACCGAGTCCGTTTGAGAGCACGGCCGCTATGTCCTCACCCTTACGGATGATTATTCTCGCTACCGCTGGGTCTTCTACCTCCGACAGAAGAGCGCTGTCGCCCGAGCCATTCAGGACTGGCTCGTCCTCGCAGAACGCGAGTGTTGCGGCCTCCTCCGCCGCTTTCGCTCCGATCGCGGCGGAGAGTACATGGGTGAGGCCACAACATTTCTCGCCTCCCGCAGGATCCACCATGAGACGTCTGAGCCCTACACATCCGCCGAGAACGGCGTGTCCGAGCGGTGGAACCGCACCATGGTCGATGCCGTCCGCACCATGCGGGTCGAGTCAGGTCTCTCCGATGGCTTCTATTTTGAAGCCATGACCTACATGACCTGGGTTTGGAACCGAGTTCCCCACGGTCCCCTTCCCTGCCAGTCCACACCATACCAGCACTGGTGCGGTGGACGCGCTCACCTCCGCCCGGCTCGCGTCTGGGGCTGTGTCGCCATTGTGTGGCTGCCCGCCCCCCAGTAGGGCGGCAAACTTACCCCCCGCAGACGCCCCGACACCTTCCTCGGTGTGTCTCATCAGTCCAAGGCCTGGCGCTTCTCGGACCCATCCCGACACTACATCGTCGAGTCCCACGATGCCCTGTTCTTCGAGGATCTATTCCCCCGCGACCTCATACGCTTCTGCTCGTTTGTGTCCCTCCCGTCGCTTGGGGGAGTGGTGAATCCGTCCTCCATCTTGTCGCCTCCGGATGACACATCACTTCGTTCCTCTGAGCCGGTAGCGCCTGTCACGTCCTCTGGCCCTCCTTGGCCAACAGCCCCAGTGGCGTCCGCTGGCCCCTCCCGGCCAGCAGTCCCAGCCGCGTCCGCTGGCCCCTCTGAGCCAGTAGCGCCTGTCGTGTTCGCTGGCCCCTCCGGGCCAGCAATCCCAGCCGCGTCTGCTGGCCCCTCTGAGCTAGCAGCACCTGTCGTGTCCGATGGCCCCTCCAGACCAGCAACCCCAGTCACGTCCGCTGGCCCCTCCGGGCCAGCAATCCCAGCTGCGTCCACTGGCCCCTCTGAGCTAGGTGCGCCTGTCGTGTCCGCTGACCCCTCCGTACCAAGAGCCCCAGTCGCGTCCGCTGGCCCCTCTGAGACAGCAGCGCCTGTCGTGTCCGCTGGCTCCTCCGGGCCGACAGCCCCAGCCGCGTCCGCTGGCTCCTCCGAGCCAGTAGCCCCGTCCACCTCCGTTCGCCAGTTGGACCCAGTACCATCTTCTGCCCGACCGCGGTACACACGTGGCCCAGGCGGCAACCTCCGACCTCGGCCGACAGTGAGCGTGCCGTGGCCCACCGCGTCCCGTGGCGCCTCCACTCCCTATGGACCCACGTGTCTCCTCCACTCCCACAGTCGTGAGTGGGGACCCTGGCACGAAGGCTCTCGGCCTGACCACCTCGGCCATCATCGCAGACCTTCACCCTGGCTGTGCACTAGGCTACGCCATGCTTCATCACGAGGATCGGCATGATGTCATGGCCACACTCACCCGAAACCCACCTGGAGCTCGTGAGGCACACGCCCTCTTAGTCCGGTCCACAGCACGCCCGGAGGACCCAGCAACCCTGCGCGAGGCACGAGCCTCTCCTGAGGCCACACATTGGGATGTTGCCTGCGCCGAGGAGCTCGCTACCATCCGCCAGCACCACGTGTATGACCTCGTCGACCTCCCTCCAGGTCGGAAGGCCATTGGTACCAAGTGGGTCTTTCGGCGCAAGTGGAAGCCTGACGGGTCCTTCGACAAGTACAAGGCCCGCCTCACTGCAAAGGGGTTTGCTCAGGTCCCTGGGGTCGATTACGACCAGATCTTCGTTCCAGTCGGTTGGTTCTCCACTAGCCGGGTACTCTTCAGCCTGGTTGCCCAGCATGGGTGGGAACTGCATCAGATGGACGTGAGCAACGCGTTCCTCCATGGCTCACTTGAGGGTGAGGAGCTATACATGGTGTAGCCCCCAGACTTTGACGACGGCACTGGGAGAGTTTGGCGACTGCGGAAGGCCCTCTATGGCCTGAAGCAGTCACCTCGGTGCTGGAACAGGGAGATAAGCAGCACGCTTCTCCGTGGTGGCCTCCAGCGCAGCACCGCTCACCCCGCCCTGTTCATCAGCCCACGGGGTCAGACCCTCGCAGCAGTTCTGGTCCATGTCGACGATCTCCTCATTGCGTCGCCAGACACGGCCGCCATCAAGGACTTGCTGCACACTGCCTACCAAATGAAGGATCTCGGGTCTGCCTGAGTCTTCCTAGGCATGGAGCTCGAGCATGATCGCTCAAAGGGCGTCATGCACGTTCACCAGGCTGCCTATGTGCGGACCCTGTCCACTCGCTTCGCCGAGGTCCTACCCCTCGTGCCTAGCGCATCTTCACCCATGTCACCTGATGGCCAGGTGAAGCTGAAAGGTCCTGACCCAGCTGTTGTGGGGGAGCCAGTTGATGTGACAATGTATCTGCGGGTCATCGGGTCATTGATGTTCCTGGCGACGACGACGCATCCAGACATCGCGTACGCCGTTAACCTCCTGGCCCAGTTCTCTCAGGAGCCACGTCACCTGCACTTTGAAGCCGCGATCCGAGTACTACGCTATGTCGTCTCGACCCCTTGGCGAGGCCTCATGTTCCGCCATCAGTCGTCCGTCGTTGCAGTGGGTAACACCGACAGTGACTGGGCCGGCAGTCCGGACGGTAAGAGTCACACTGGGTGGATCTTTCTGGTCGGGGGCACAGCTGTGTCCTGGCGCAGTGGCAAGCAGGGGTGCATTGCTCGCAGCACTGCTGAGGCTGAGTACATGGCCCTTGGCTCAGGCGCTTGTGAGAGTGTGTGGTTGCGTCGTCTGTTGTCCGAGTTGCGTCAGTCTCGCATCCATCACCTTGCATTGTGACAATGAGAGTGCCATGGCCATTGCAGACAATGACAGTGTGCATCACACTCGCACAAAGCACATCAATGTTGAGTATCACTATGTGCGTTCGTTATTGCACGATGAAAGCATCAGCATCGTGTGGGTTGAGACAACACGGCAGCTTGTTGACTATCTGACCAAGGCACTGAAGCGGGACTCGTTCAAGAAGGCTGTGAGTTCAGTCGGCGTGCGTCCATGACTTGCTTTCTTTGTCTCTGCCTGCACTTCTGCGTGTCCTGGGGTAGTGTGTTTGTTGACCGTGTCTCTGCCTGCCCATGTGCACTACGCCTGTGAGTCATGGGGAAGTGTTGGTTTTTGCGCTCATTGTGCTCTATTGTGTCCTCCCAGCTTGTGTACATCGGCGTGCAGATGACTGAAGGCGAGACTCGACGCTGATGGAGTGTCGTCCGGTGGAGCCGACACACGCTGAGGTCGTCTTGCAGTTCGCTGGAGCCCCCTCTTTCCGGCGACGTGTTCAGCTCCATCGGCAGGCCTCCTCGGCGGTCGCGGTGCCGGCAGTCACTGCCACCGCAGTCGCTGTCTGCATACGTCATGCGCGTACTGTCGTGCTTGCGTCGTCATGCGCTGCCTAGGGTCCTAGTTGCATGTTGCATGGCCCTGTTTGGCAGCATAAACCGTCGTGGGCACTACCTGGGTTCAGGCTGCCATAACTCCTTGCTACTATTTTTCTAGCAGATTCTGAACGCATGGCTGTGTTTGCAGCGTTGGTATTATGGTATGGTCCAGTTTTCAGGCAAAACGGACGACGCCCGGGTTTTGGGCTATCGGCCGTCATGGCAGGCCTCACTGAGAAAACCTGGCAGCCTGAAATTGGCTTTTTTCTGATTGGCTGATGAACTGAGTAACAAGATCTAGAGAGCTTGGGGGGGGGGGGGGGG